>PVJS01035699.1:0-20853 GCA_004027185.1 Glis glis | reverse complement strand
ATCTGAGAGTGAGGGCTAAAAGACACTTTCACAGTAGGACAAGGCAATTTTCCTGTGACCATACTCACCCCGGCACACCCACTCACAGCTTTGTTTACGCTTTCTTGCTCCCTTCCTTGGAACTTTGTGTTTTGCTACTTGCACAAATACATGGAAGTCAATATCCCCGCTGTTCTTTCTCTGTCAGTCATTGGAGGGAACATTTTCTTTCAGTCATCTTGGAAGGAGAATTCCAGGATGGGAAGCTTTGGGGAAGGATATAAACCTGCAGTAACTGAAGAGCGACAATCCGCTATAGCTCAGTAAGTCTGTGACTTCAGCTAGCCAGGCCCTCCCCCAGAACCCAGGAGACAAGCTGGCCGGCTGCTCCCTATGCCCCTTGCTCCCTGAGCCCTGGTCTCTGGAGAAGCTGCACCAGAATGCCATGGTGACAGTGGCCCCCCTCCATGCATTGAGGACCCAGAGCGCCACAGGTGGAAGGAGGCTTGGGAGCTGGACCCCTGGGCTTTCTGCAGGGCCACTTAGTTGTCTTGGCGACAGACAGCTGAGCTGTGGTGTTTTCTGACTTCAGCCCTTCACAAAAGGCTGGTCAAATCCAACCAGAGGGGATGGGAGGAGGGTCTACAATACAAAGAGGAGGAAATGCAGAGGCCCCTAAGGATGGAGGCAGGTGCAGAGAGAGAAGCTAGGTGCTGGCTCCAGTCAACAGAATCAGAAGTAAGGAACTGCCCGGCGTGGTGGCGCATGCTTGCAATCCCAGTACTTGGGAGGCGGAGACTGGAGGATCCAGGTTCACGGCCAGCCTCAGCTACTTAGTGAGGCCCTCCGCAACTTCATGAGAGCCGGTTTCAAAATAAAGTATAAAAAAATAGGGCCGGGAGTATAGCGCAGAGGTAGAACGCCCCTGGGTTCAATCCCCGGTACTGCAAAAAAAAAAAAAAAAAAAAAAAAAAGAAGTAAGGAAGTATCAAGAAACAACAGAATGGGGCATGTCGATAGCACACAGGAACCAACCGGAAGAAGCTCCCAGTGGCCAAAGCTGGAATAATTTGAGCAAAAAACCCAATAACATAGCTGGGCGTGGTGGCACATGTTTGTAATCCCAGTACTTGGGAGGCTGAGACAGGAGGATGACAGTTTCGAGGATGGCCTCAGCAACATGCTTAGTGATACCCTGTTTCAAAAAAAAAATGGAGTCACTCGTAGTAAAGTTTCACCAAAACTATGTTATTATCTGACCTTCTGGGAAATCAGGAAAGAGAGATAACAGCCAAATTTCTAAGACAGGGCAGTTTCAACCAGCGTGACCATGAAGTTCCCTCTGCCTTCATCCTTCGTCTCCACCACCCCCAAATAACCTGAAGTAACCCGACATTAATGGCACAGTTATCTTTCTATTGCTGTCTCCCTGTCCCTGCTTTATAAGGAAGGTAACTCTGAAATGACCAACCACCCTGTGTTCTTTGTTTCTGTTTTCTTCAGCACTTCTTTGTCTATAAAAACAATTTATTCTGCTCAGCTGATTGTAACACTTATTTTATTTCACGGAATTAAGTGCTGCTTGATTTTAGAATCAGAAATAAAACCAATTAAGATCTTTAAACTGGCTGGGCGTGGTGGCCAAGGCCTGTAATACCACCTACTGGGGAGGCTGAGTCAGGAGGATCATAAGTTCTAGGCCAGCCTGAGCAACTTAGTGAGACCCTGCAGCTATGCAAACCCCCAACCCTTGCCCTCATTCCCCTTTCCATAAGACCTCAAAATTATTGTCAGCCCCTTGAAGAAATAGGACTACAGACATGGGTCCCTTGTCTTCCCAGTGTAGCTACACTGATTAAAGTTCTTTTCACCATTACCTTTTCTGTTTGTTTGGTTGTTGGGTTGGGTGTCTGGATCTGATCTGTTGGATCCCCAGAGTCAGAGACAGGCCTTTGGCCTAGGACTCTGGTAACAGTGAAACTGGGGCTGGTATTTAAAAAAAAAAAAATCCTCACAGGAGGCCGGTGTGGTGGTGCACACCTGTAATCCCAGTACTAGGGAGGCTGAGACAGGAGGGTCACAGCTTCAAGGACAACCTCAGCAACATAGTAAGACTCTCAGCAATCTAGCGAGACCCTGTTTAAAAACAAAAACATAGCCAGGCGTGGTGGCGCATGCTTGTAATCCCAGTACTTGGGAGGCTGAGACAGGAGGACCGCAGGTTTGAAGCCAGCCTCGGCAACTTAGTGAGGCCCTCCACAACTTAGTGAGACCCTGTTTCCAAATAAGAAATAAAATCGGGCTGAGGGTATAACTTGGAGGTAGAATGGCTCTGGGTTCAATACCCAGTACCTAATAAATAAATAAATAAATAAAAACAAGAACATATAAAAATCTGGGGGTGTAGCTTGGAGATAGAATGCCTCTGGATTCAATCCCCAGTACCACTACCACCACCAAAAAAAAAAAAAAAAAAAAATCCTCACAGGTCTTTTTCTTTCTTTCTCTTCTTCTCCTCTTTACCTCCTTCTTTTCCTATACTGGGGACTGAACCTGGCCCTTGCACAAGCTCAGCAAGTGCTCTACCACTGAGCTACATCCCCAGCCCTTTATTTATTTATTTACTGTGGTACTGGAGATTGAATCCAGGGGCATTCTACCTCCGAGCTATACCCCCAGCCCTATTTTTTATTCTTTATTTCAAAACAGGGTCTCACTAAATTGTGGAGGGCCTCACTAAGTTGCTGAGGCTGGCTGTGAACCTGCGATCCTCCAGTCTTAGCTTCCCAAGCACTGGGATTACAAGCGTGTGCCACCACACCAGGCCTAGCCCATTTTATGTTATTTTGAGACAGAGTCTAACTAAATTGCCCAGGCTGGCCTGAACTTACAGCCGTCCTGCCTGACTTTGAAGATTAAAGGGGACTACAAGCCAAGGAATGCGGTCAGCCCATAGCAACTGAAAAGGTCTAGGCAATGCTTCTCACTGAGAGCCTCCAGAAGGCACACAGCCTTGCTGACATCTTGACTTTAGTGGAACTCATTTCAGACTTCTCACCTATGGAACTGTAAGACAGTTGTGTTGTTTTGAGCCATTAAGTTTGTTGTGATTTGTTACAGCAGCAATAGGAAACTTATACGTGGTAGTTGCTGTATCATTTTTATATTTTATGATGATAACTCCATCATATCTCCACAATCTAAACCTCAAAGCACTCATATATATACTCAAGTACTTCCTGTCACAATGGATGACCATTCCTGCCTCCATCAAAAACTAATGTTAGCCAGGTAGAGTGGGGCATGCCTGTGATCTAAGCTGAGGCAGGAGGATCACTAGTTCAAGGCCAGCCTGGGAAATTTAGAGAGACCTGTCTTAAATTAAAAAATAAAAGCCAGGCATGGTGGCATGCACCTGTAATCCCAGAACTTTGGAGGCTGACATAGGAAGATAGCAGGTTTGAGACCAGCCTCAGAAACTTAGGGAGACTCTCAGCAACCTAGTGAAATCCTGTTTCAAAATAGCTCGGAGGTAGAATGCCCCTAGGTTCAATCCCCAGCACCCCCCCAATAAATAAAAATAAAAAGGGCTGGGGATATAGCTCAGTGTTAGGGTGCCCCTGGGTTCAATTCCAAGTACCAAAACAAAACAAACAAAAAAGCAAAACAACAACAAAAAACAAACCCCACAAACTAATGTTAACTATTGACACCCCAAAATTTCATCAAAAAAGTCTTACTTAGCTTATACTTAGCTTGTTAGACTCAATAATGAGAGTACCCTCTCACTATAAACTTAGTAGTATTTCAAAGGAGGGAAATTGGAACAGGGTTTTAGGGCCTGGGCTGGGTGATTTTAAGGTGGACCTTGCAAACTGAAGAACTGGTTAAGATTTGGCAGTTAAAAACAGCTTCAGACTGGTGGACACAGTTAGGCGAAGGTCTTAAAGTAAGTCTTGATGAATAAGTCATTTTAGCTGGTTTACAATCTTATCTCCCAGGAGCAGGTATTTCCTGGAGAGGTCAGCTAAGTTATTTTCACTTGGTCTCAGTGCTTAAAAGAAGGACAGGAAAGTATGCCCAGTTCCAGTATTGCTAAATATAGGAACAAAGAATTATACGGGTATTAACTCTCACCAAAAACTCCAGTAGTGGTCAGAATTCATTCCATCCCTTCTCTTTATTCAAGGACTTCGGTCCTATCATTTTGCCTCTCTCCTGTGCATCGCCAGTTCTTCCTTTCTACTGGGTCACTTGAAAAAAAAAGTAAAATGAAAATCTCCCCACTGGTACCTTTGACATCTGCCTCATTTGTTTTCCATTTAAACAATTTATTTACAGCATCAATTTTCATGCTCAGTATGAAAATAGCCATTCTCCATACAAATTTCTATATTCTACATTTAACAAGTCCAAATGTTTTATGCATATTATAAAAGCTTTTATCTTAAGCCAGCTGTGGTGGCCCACACCTATAATCTCAGCTGTTCAGGAGGCTGAGGCAGGAGGATTGCAAGATTCCAAGGATTTTAGGAGTTGTAAACCAGGAAAAGGGGTTAAAGGCCACATACATATTTCACAATACCACAACACATTTTTAAGTTTCCAACTAAAGTAGAGCGGGCTGCGAAGGTCAGATCCTGGAGAAGTCGGCGAGTTGTCCTAATTTCCTTGTGCTCAGCTTTTCCTTTTTACAGTTTGATACAAATCACTGGGGAACTTTTTTATTTTTTTTTTTTTGGTAACCCCCTGCGTCTCCCAATTTAGATTGGTGTGTCAGAGATTCCAGGCAGTTTATGAGTCCAGCAAAGTACTGAGCGAAGCTTACGATGTTAGGGGGAGATCCGGAGAGGAAAGCTGTCCACACGTGGAGATCTCTGAGCACAGGAATCAGCCCCCAAATCATGCTCTTGGGAGTGGTCTCAGGCAAGGACATGTGACAAGGTCTGAGTTTCTTGCTAAGCCCATTGCAACCCGGGTGATGTCAGTGTGATTGTGGACTCCGGCTGGCAGAGCAGGAGGCTGACATCACCCCCCAGGGGACCCAGTGAGCTCAGGCTCTAGGGAAGCCTCCCCAGAGTCCCTAACAGTGTGGGAGCAGCAAACATGGCCAACAGGGCCCTGGGGGC
The DNA here is from genome assembly GCA_004027185.1 of Glis glis. Taxonomy (NCBI): domain Eukaryota; kingdom Metazoa; phylum Chordata; class Mammalia; order Rodentia; family Gliridae; genus Glis; species Glis glis. Next base: position 15,745 of record PVJS01035699.1, on the reverse strand, counting down.
CGAGCTACTGTCATCGCTCTCCAATTGTTGTTCTTTTTCTTTACCCACTTACCAGCGTAGACCCCTGCCTTGGCACTGTGGAGAGAGCCAGAAGGCAGGAGTATTGATGCTTGCATCCAGGAAACTGTAGGCCTTATTGGGAGACATATTTCTTCTCCTAAGAGAGCCATCTGCTGGGATAGACCCTGCCCCCAAGGAGTTCATAGGTGGAGAGACAGATTCACAAGCTAATAAAAGCAATAACAGAAATCTATGAGCTTTGAGCTTAGTCCCGGCTACTAGCCTCAGTCTGTCACTTAATTGTTTAGCCATCTGACCTTGGGCAAGTTATGTAACTATACTGGAGACATTTTGTTTTGGCCAATAAAATGGAGACAATTCTTGTCTCATAGAAGGATGACTGCAAAGATTAAATGAGAAAATTCATGATATGTTCCTAGAACTCAGCAGGTGCTTAATAAACAGTAGCTGTTATTATTGTCCCTGCTGAAAGCCACGCAGTGTGACAGGAAAGCTGCAAAGCGATTGATGGCCTGTGATAGGAAGGGGAGGCTTCTATGCACAGAGGGAGATCACACAAGCTGGATCTTGAAGAATGAGCTCACCAAGGAAGCAGGAAAGGAAGGGGAAGAATATTGCATACAGAAGGAACAAAAGAGTCTATGCAAAGAGCAAAAGGGAGGGAGGGAGGGAGGAAGAAAGGAAAAAAGGAAGGAAGGAAAGGTAGTTAAGTTTAGTTCATTTCAGCCCAAACTACATGAACTAAGCAACTTCTTTTCCAGGTTCTTTGCTAAAGTGCTGGGGCCACAGAGGTGAATAATAGTATTAACACTTATTTTAAGTACTTTGTATCTCCTAATTAAATTTAACACTATGAGGTAGGTACTATTATCATCCCCATACAATAGGTGAAAAAACTGAGCATAGAGAGATTAACAATTTGCCCAATCCCACAACTAGTACCTGGTAGACTAAGGATTTTAATCATACTATCTGACACCAGAGTCTGTGCCCCTAACTACTCTGCTCTAAGAGACACAGCTGCCCTAGGGTAAGACAGTGGTAAAATCATGTGGTAACTCCTGGGATGGAGGTATACACTGGTGGCTCAGAGCCCAGAGGAGAGAATGAGATCATATAAGGAAGACTCCCCGGAGGAGAGGGTGGCTCTGGAGATAAATCCTAAAGAATGAGTGTGTTGTTCCAGGTGTGATGAACAACATTAACAAAATAATGTCAAGAATAGAGGCAAGTAGACTGGTTATAATAGATCTGGTGTTAGATGCAAGGACCTGACCTAGGTAGGGCAGGGGCACGGGAGATAAAGAATGAATAAAATCAGCAGGACTTGGTTGTCTATTAGATGTAGGAGATGAGAGAAAGGAGGGATCTAGAAGGACTCCCAGGTTTCTGGTGAGAGAGCACCTGGGCATCATTAACTAGATGGGTTTGAGAAGTGAGATAGCATAAAACCGATTTTGAGCATATTGAGTTTGAAGCACCTGAGAAATATTTAAGAGTGGATATTCATTCAACAAATAAAGTTTTCATTACCCCACTATTTATTTATTGGTGCTGGGGATTGAACCCAGAGACATTCTACTCCCACACCACACACCCAGACCTATTTTATTTTTTATTTGGAAACAGGGTCTCTCTAAGGTGCTGAGAGCCTCACTAAATTTCTGAAGCTGGCTTCGAACCTGTGATCCTCCTCCTGTCTCAGCCTCCCAAGTACTGGGATTACAGGCGTGCACCACTACGTCTGATTTATTTATTTATTTATTTTTGTGGTACTGGGGATTGAATCCAGGAGCATTCTACCTCTAAACTATACCCAACCCTATTTTTATTTTTTGGTTTTGAAACAGGGTATTGCTACGTTGCTGAGAGTTGCTACATTATTGAGGCTGTCCTTGAACCTGAGATCCTCCTGTCTCGTCTCCCAAGTACTGAGATTACAGGTGTGTGCCACCACACCTGGCAGCATTACTCTATTTTTAATAATGGGTAAAACAACTAGGAACAAGAGAATGGGAAACTTGAACAACAGAAGAACATGCATTCTTTTCAAGGGCATATGGCACCCTATTATAGATCATATCAGTAAGTTTATAAGGACTGAAATAAGCCATGTGTGGTGGCACATGCCTGCAATCCCAGTACTTTGAAGGCTGAGACAGGAGGGTCACAGGTTCCAGGCCAATCTCAGTAATTTATTGAGACCTGTGTCAAAATAAAAAAGAAAAAGGGCTTGGGGTATAGCCTTCAGGTAAAATGCTCCTGGGTTCAATCCCCAGAACGACAACACAAAAATAAATAAATAAATAAAATAAAAAGAAGAGAAGCTGGGCATGGTGGTGCATGCCTGTAATTCCAGTACTTAGGAGGCTGAGACAGGAGGATCACAGATTTGAGACCAGCCTTAGCAACTTAGTGAGATCCTCAGTAATTTAGCAAGACCCTGTTTCAAAATAAAAAATAAAAAGGGCCAGGGGGTATAGCTTGGAGGTAGAACGCTTCTAGGTTCAATCTCCAGTACTACCCCCCCAAAAAAAGCTCTTAAGTCAATAACCTAAACTTCCATCTTGAGAATCTAGAAAAACAAGGGCAAATTAAGCCTAAAGCAAGCATAGGGAGGACAGAAAAATGATAGAATAGTAGTGTTTAGTTCAGTGGTACAGTTCAGCATGTGGGAGGACCTGGGTTTAATTCCCAGCACCCAAAACCAACCAAGCAACCAACCAAACAGAAAACAATGTCCCCTCATACTCACTAGAGTAGCTAAAATGAAAAAGACATAAAAACCAGTGCTGGAGAGGATGGGGAGAAACTGGAACCCTCATACATTGCTAGTGGAAATGTAACATGGTACAGACACTTTGGAAAACAGTTTGGCAATTCCTCAGTATGGAACAGAGGTGACCATATGACCCAACAATTCCACTCCTAGGTATCTACCAAAGAGAATTGAAGACAACTGTCCATACAAAAATGTGTACAGAATATTCACAGCAGCATTAATCATAATAGTTAAAAACTGGGACCAACTCAAATATATAGCAACCTATGAGAGGAGGAACAAAATGTGATATAACTATAGAGATATTATTTGTCCCTGAAAGGAGTTATGCACCAATACATAGATGAACCTTGAAAACAATATGCTAAGTGAAAAAAGTCAGATACAAAATGTCACATATAGCCAGGCGTGGTGGCGCACGCTTGTAATCCCAGTACTTGGGAGGCTGAGACAGGAGGATCCCGGTTCGCGGCAAGCCTTAGCTACTTAGTGAGGCCCTCCACAACTTAGTGAGACCCTGTTTCAAAATAAAGAATAAAAAATAGGGCTGGGGGTGTAACTTGGAGGTAGAATGCCCCTGGGTTCAATCCCCAGTACTGCAAAAAAAGTCATATATTATATTATTTCACTTAAATAAAGTGTTCAGAATAAGCAAATCTGTAGAGCTGGGTGTAGTTTAGTTGTTGCTCAGGACTGGGAAAGTTGGAGTGAGCTAGGAATTGATTGTTAATAGGTGTGGGCTTTCTCTTTTGGGGTGATGAAAATATTCTAAAATTGATTGTGGCAATTGTTGTACAATCTTTGAATATATCAAAAATACCAAACACAGAATGTGTGAGAAGAATAAAAAGGTGGTTGTTTTATGTTGCTGAGTTTGGGAGACTTGTAACAGAGCAATAGTACTGGAATGAGGGAATTCTCAATTCTCATCTAATATCGTCTTCTTTAAATGAAGAGGAGTGAGGGGTGTGTGTGTGTGTGTGTGTGTGTGTGTGTGTGTGTGTAGTGGAGTTTAAGGGCTTGAGCAGATTAGTGAGGTGTCAAGTAGCTGCTGTGGAATACATGAGTGAGAATTTATAAAGGGAGATACAGCCAGGCGAGATGGCGCACGCTTGTAATCCCAGTTTATGGGACGCTGAGACAGGAGGATCGCAGGTTCATAGCCAGCCTCAGCAACATGAGGCCCTCTGCAACTTAGTGAGACCCTGTTTCATAATAAAAAAAATTAAATAGGACTGGGGGTGTAGCTCAGAGGTAGAATGCCCCTGGGTTCCATCCCCAGTGGCAATAAATGAATGAATGAATGAATGAATGGAGATACAGGGCAGTGGGAGAGGGGGCAGACAGACCTTTGCAGAGATTGGTGCGGTGGTAGTGGCTGCACCAGTTTGCACAGTTGTGCTCTTCTCTAGTTACCTTTGGCAGTTCAGGCACGTAGGAGAGAGGGATGACCGATCCACGGTTGGGATTTGTAAGGCCATGAAGCGGGAGGACCAGGGCCAGACATCGAGGCTGATGATGGAAGAGTGGAGCCATAAACCATGTCTCTGGAAGGCTGCAAGGAACTCAGTGTCCTCGAAGGGAGGCCCAAGCTCATTTAAGGCAGGAGATGGCAGGAGTATTCTGGGGAAAGGTTAAAGAAGGCTGGCTTAGCTGGGTGTGGTAGTGCACATCTGTAATCCCAGTACTTGGGGTACTGAGACTGGGGGATCGCACTTTTACAGTCCGTTTCAGCAACTTAGTGAGGCCCTCTGTGACTTAGTGAGACTCTATTTCAAAATAAAAATTAAAACAGGGCTGGAGGTATAGCTCAGAGGTAGAGTGCCCCTGGGTTCAATCCCCAGTACCACAAAAATGAAATAAACAAAGTAATGAGTAGAGATCAGGTAGAATAAAGGCTGCAAAAATGCCTTTGGATTTGGCAGAAAGTTTAGGATCACCTTTGCAAAATTGTTCCCCTGGAGTGGTTTGGAGCAAGTAGGAGGTGAAGAGGAGGTATGTAAAATGTATTTCCAAGTAGTGATGGGAAATCAGGAACTGGCATAGCTCAGGGAAGCAAGGTTGGGAGGGGGGTTTAGTTAGGAAGACTCAGGCACATATTAACTGACCAAGCTAGAGAGGGGAGGTCTGGAGCTATAAGACGGAAGGTAGATAATTTGCAGGAACTGTCACAGAAAGACGGGAAATAACTTCTCTTTTGGAAAATGACTGGGATCTTCATTCCTCTTACACAGGAGATGAGAAGGAGTTGGGTGAAAAGATGCCAAAGGGGAGGGAAGATGAGGACTTAATAATGGATGGGGTAGTTCTGTAAATGAAGAGGAAGGCTAAGGTATCTCCTAAGAATGAGAAGGATGGGGGACAGAGCTAGGGCTTAAGTAGGAAGGAAAGGGTTATAAGTGGATGCTGTGATCAGGAGTACAAGTCAAAGGATGAATGAGCATCCCTAGGCCCCCAAAAGATACTGCGCAACACAAAGGTGCTATGGTGATAGTTGTCATGGTTACAGTCCCTCCCTAACTATAATAGAAGGGGCAGGGGTTGGTTGGCATCATGGGTGTGGTGAAAGATTAAGATATAAAAGGAAGCAAGAGAATAAAGAAGGGTTAATCAAATCGGTGGCTAGTGGATATATATGCACGTAGTAGCTAACACTCTTCTAAACCTTGTACTGGCCCTTCTTTCTTTTTCTTTTTTGTTGCTGAGTATTGGACCAGGGTTTGGCATGCTAAGCATGTGCTCCACCATTGAGCTACACGCCCAGCCATTATTTCTAATTCTCACAATTGCCTAATGTACAGATTATAAATCCCACTTTACATATGAGAAAACTGTAGGTTGAGGAAGCCCTGCGATTTACTTGCAGATTAATGGAGAAGCCAGGAATCAAATTTAGATCTCTTTGAATTGGAATGTTGGATAGAAGAAAATCCAGGCTAGAAGGTGGGGGACTGATTATAACTACATAGAAACCAGGGATGAGATCAGGATTAAGGTAGACATTCCATGAAAATTAGAGGAAGAGGTGGATGGAAAAAGAGTCAGAAAAATTTCACAGTTTCTTAGTTTTGGAGGAAGAGGTTTTTTTTTTTTCTTTTGCAGAAGTGGGGAGTATTCTCTCTCTGAACAAGATCCCCAGCCCTTATATTTTATTTTTTAATTATAAAACATTAATTAATTAGCTGGGCGTGGTGATGCTCCCCTGTAATCCCAGTTCTTGGTATGCTGAGATAGGAGGATCACAGGTTTGAGGTCAGTGCATCGTAATATAGACTGTGTTTCAAAATAAATAAATAAATAAATAAATAAATAAATAAATAAATAAAAACAGGACTGGGGGTATAGCTCAGAGGTAGACTGTCCCTAGGTTCGATCTCCAGTACCACACACACAAAAATTAATTAGTTAATTGATTTATGGTACTGGGAATCAAACCCAGGGCCTCTCTACCAGTGAGCCACATCCCCAGCCCTTTTTATTTTTGTTTCATTTTTTAATTCTTCAAAGATGTCCAAATGAAGCCGGGCATGGTGGTGCACACTTGTAATCCCAGTACTTTGGGAGGCAGAGACTGGAGGATCCGGGTTCGCGGCCAGCCTCAGCTCTCTCTCTCTCTCTCTCTCTCTACTTAGTGAGGCCCTCCGCAACTTCGTGAGACCTGGTTTCAAAATAAAGTATAAAAAATAGGGCCGGGGGTGTAGCACGGAGGTAGAACGCCCCTGGGTTCAAGCCCGGGCACCTCAAAAAAAAAAAAAAAAGATGTCCAAATCATACCATGAACCTCACCTTAATATATGACCAAGATGGTACTTTAGAAGTGACCAGCCATTCAAAACAGGTTGTGAAACTAATATTTTGAGAACGACTGGATTAGTAGCATGTTCTTCATCAAGCTCATGTGCCTCATCAAGGAATTCAATGCTCAGATTTGAAGTGAAATTACTTCCTTTGCAATAAACATAAATGGCTTTTGTGAGTTCAGAAGGGCTTCTTTGCTTTTCTCCCTCATATTCCTCCTCTGTTCCTCCTTTTGCTTGACCATGTCATGATAAAGGGGTAGAAGGACACAGCAGGAACGGGATTGGGTAGGAATTTCTTTTACACTCTGAATCCTCTTCTTCTTCTTCTTCTTTTTTTTTTTTTTGTGGTACCGGGGATTGAACCCAGGGGTATTCTACCTCCGAGCTACACCCCCGGGCCTATTTTTTATACTTTATTTTGAAACCGGGTCTCACAAAGTTGCGGAGGGCCTCACTAAGTAGCTGAGGCTGGCCACCAAGCGGATCCTCCGGTCTCCGCCTCCCAGGTACTGGGGTTACAAGCGTGCCCCACCACGCCCGGCCTCAATCCTCTTCTTTTTTGAGCAGTTTATGTACCATTTCAATATCTGATTTTGATTTCATGGCCTCTTCTCTTTTCTTTTGTTCTCTAATCATCATTTGAAAAGGCACAGGCACTGCAATCACAGGTGCCCATTCTTTGGTTTCTTCCTTTTTTTTCAACTTGGAATTCAGAATCTTCACACTGAATATAATCTTTTTATTTATTTACTTATTTATTTACTTATTTATTTTGGCGGTATTGGGGATTGAACCCAGGGGCATTCTACTTCCGAGCTACACCCCCAACCATATTTTTTAATTATTTATTTTGAAACAGGGTCTCACTAAATAGCTGAGGGCCTCACTAAGTAGCTGAGGCTGGCCGAGAAGCCGGATCCTCCTGTCTCAGCCTCCTAAGTACTAGGATTACAAGCGTGCGCCACCACGCCCGGCTTGAATATAATCTTTAACATGAAAGTTCGTCCACATGTTTGGATGAGCTCCATAGCATAGTTCATCATTTTGTTTTTCCTGGTGTACTCTTTTTCTAGATTGGGTAGCTCTTCTTCAGAGGAAGAAGTATGTAAGGAGGAGGACCGGCCTAAGTCAGGCTCCGCAAGTGATGTCATTAATGGGACAGGGTCATAGGAGTTCTTTTCCGATACTGGATGTGACACTAGGAGCATTTTCCCTGATGATCATTGGCGGGACTTCTTTTAAATTTAATTTAATTATCTTGGTATATTTTTCCTAATTTTGCCATAGTTTCTATATGGGCAGCCTTCAGCTCTTCTAGTTTCCTGAAATACTCTTCATTAGAGTGGTAAATGTCAGAAGAGTTCATAAGGTCCTCATAGCTCTTACGTTTGACCACCCCAGAAAAGTCGATGTGCAAATCAGCCCACATCCGTGCCAACCGCGCCACTTTCTCCTGTTCCTCCTCCAAGACCGCTGCCAGGGCCTCTTCGTAGGACGCCAGCGCTCTGCTGCGTTGTTGGAAACTCCCGGCATGTGGAAACTAGAGGCCGTTCTCCATCACCACGCCTCCAAGGCCCTAGCTCCCGCACTGGCCCGGGGCGGGAAGGTGGTGCGGCCTCGCCCTCTTTATTTTTTTATTGTTAGACAGGATCTCACTAAATCACCAGGCTGGCCTTGAACTTGTGATACTCCTGCCTCAGCCTCCTAAGTAGCTGGGATTATAGGTGTGTGCCACTGTGCCCAGTTTAGAACAATGTTTATGGGATATTTTTGGTGGTGCTGGGGTGTTTATGAATATTAAAGCAAAAGGTGAGGCCATGAATATATTGCTTATGTGGTTTGAGGAACCTGGCTGGGAAGTAGGGATCCATGAGGTCAGAGTGTTGGGTGGGTCATCCATGTTGATGTTGAAGTACCTCGGGATGATGGCAGAGAACCCAGTGAAGAGGAAAACTGAGAGCCACGTGGTAAATTACAAGGAATAGACATTAATAGAAGACCATGAGCCAGGCGTGGTGGTGTATGCCTGTAATCTCAGTACTTGGGGGGCTTAGACAGAAGGATGGCAGGTTTGAGGCCAGCCTCAGCAACTTAGCAAGACTGTCAACAACTTAGAGAGACTCTCAACAACTTAGCAAGACCCCGTTTCAAAATTAAAAAAAATAAATAAAAATAAAAAGGGGGCTGGGCGTGGTGGCGCACGCTTGTAATCCCAGTACTTTGGGAGGCGGAGACTGGAGGATCTGGGTTTGCGGCCAGCCTCAGCTCTCTGTCTCTGTCTCTGTCTCTGTCTCTGTCTCTCTCTCTCTCTCCTTAGTGAGGCCCTCCGCAACTTCGTGAGACCGGTTTCAAAATAAAGTATAAAAAAAATAGGGCCGGGGGTGTAGCGCGGAGGTAGAACGCCCCTGGGTTCAATCCCCGGTACCGCAATAAATAAATAAATAAATAAATAAATAAATAAATAAAATAAAAAAGGGCTGGTGGCATATCTCGGAGGTAGAATGCCCCTGGGTTCAATCCCCAGTACCAGAAAAAAAAAAAAAAACAGAGGGAAAAAAAATCAAGGAGAGTGGAGGAATATAGGTGTTGGAACCCCAGGCTAGCGGTGGCAGTGGGGGCGAGCGGTGAGGATGCTGGGGGTGTCCATCACTGATGCAGGAGAAGAGAAAATCAGTTCATTTAACTGAGTTAGTTAGTGGAAGGATGTGGTTTTATGAAGAGGTCACTAAGGTGACTTGGTGTTACAGTGCACAACAATCTGTTATAGTAGTGTGGAAACATTCAGAGAGGCAGAACGATTTGCTTAAGCTCACGAGATAAACTCCTGGCAGTGCAGGGAGTGGGTGGGAAAGTACGGGCTACTGGGTAGGAAACTGGTCTTTGCATCAGATGGACCTGATTTGAATATCAGCTTTATTATTTAGTGGCTGCTAGTCGTAGGGTACTACCTAATATATCAGCTTTATTTTCTGTAAAGAGGGACATATAATATCTATTGCAAAGGAGTATTGTAAGGATGGAACGTAGTTGGTGTATGTGGAGTGCTCCCTTTGTATATTGTGCCTGGAAAGGTATCTTGGAGAGAAATTGTGAAGAGACCTAAATACCAGGTAGAGAAAGTTGTACTTTATCATAACAGTTCCATGGATCTAACAACAATTGTATCAGATGAACCTGGATTTTTTTTTTTTTTTTTTGGGTACTGGAGATTGAACCTAGGGGCATTCTTCCTCTGAGCTATACTCCTAGCCCTTTTTATTTTTTATTTTGAAACAGGGTCTTGCTAAGTTGCTGAAGCTGTCCTCAAACCTGCAATCTCCTGTTTCAGCCTCCCAAGTACTAGGATTACAAGTGTGCACCACCATGCCTGGCTCTAAACATTTTTTTTTTAAAGGCAGACTAAAAGTACTATATCTGAAGATTCTGTCACAGGCATCTGCTAACTACTAATGTTGGAATGGAATGAGGACTCTGACTCAGTGCAGTGATCTTCTGGTCATCCCACACTTACCTGACGTTTTCTCTATTTGGAGGGCTTAACATTAGGCAGTCCATCCTCACGGAATCTTTCCTATACCAGCCCCTTCAACTCACATACCCTAGTTGGTAAGATGTTGGGCCTCTGTGGCAGCTCAATAAACAAACAAACCTGCTGACATCAGTAGAAGTGAGTTTAACCACTACTATATGTATCTGGTCTATATACCAGTCAGCTTCCTGTGACAGATGAAAAGCTTATTGCTAGCCGGGTGTGGTGGCACATGCTTGTAATCCCAGTACTTGGGAGGCTGAGACAGGAGGATCGCAGGTTTGTGGCCAGCGTTGGCTACTTAGTGAGGCCCTCTGCAACTTAGTGAGACCCTGTTTCAAAATAAAGAATAAAATAATAGGGCTGGGGGTGTAGCTCGGAGGTAGAATGCCTCTGGGTTCAATCCCCAGTACCACAAAAAAAAAAAAAGAAAGAAAAGCTTATTGCTGAGTGAGATGCCAAAATGAGTGCCTCAAGGGGCTGCCTCTGTTATATATTTCAAGAGATCGTTAGAAGTATGAAAAGCTCTATACTTTCCCTACCCCTCCTATATCTGAAATAGTTTAAGCATGAGTAATGAAGTAGAATGAGGACAGCCAGGGATTACCTAGAAACAGACAGGTCCAGCAACTTGCTCTGTTCCTGCAAACCAGGACTTGTAACCTATTCTCCTCACTACTGTTTTTTCTTTCTTTCTTTCTTTCTTTCTTTTTTTTCTTTCTTTCTCTCTCTCTCTCTCTCTCTCTCTCTCTCTTTCTTTCTTTCTTTCTTTTTGTGTGTGTGGCACTGGGGATTGAATCCAGGAGCATTCTACCTCCGATCTACACCTCCAGCCCTTTTTAAAAAATTTTTAATTTCGAAACAGGGCATAACTAGGTTGCTGAGAGTCTCACTACTTGCTGAGGCTGGTCTGGAACCTGCGATCCTCCTGTCTCAGCCTCCCAAGTACTGGGATTACAAGCATGCACCACCATGCTCGGTTCATAGTTTGTTTGTTTTAAAAAGTACTTTTAGCATGGCGTGGTGGCACATGCTTGTAATCCCAGTACTTGGGAGGCAGAGACCGGAGGATCCAGGTTCGCGGCCAGCCTCAGCTACTTAGTGAGACCCTCCGCAACTTAGTGAGACCCTGTTTCAAAATAGAGATTAAAAAATAGGGCGAGAGCTGAGGCTGGCTACGAACCCGGATCCTCCGTCCCACCTCCCAAAGTACTGGGATTACAAGCGTGTGCCACCACGCCCGGCCCAGGACCCTTCCCTTCTAATCCTTCTCTTGGCTGTCACTACTGTTAACAGTTTTTTAAGTATCCTTTCAGAAGTAGCTTGTCTATGTAATAATTTATGTATATATGTAAGAATATATGTGAATATTTATTTAAAAAAACAAATGAGAACATAGCCTATATATTGTTTCATGCTTTGCTTTTTTCCACTCAACACTACAACTTGGAGACAGTTTTATATTTGAATATAGAGTCTTGTCTTTCTTTTCAGTGATTATATAAGAATCCATATTATGGTCATAGCACAAGTTATTTAGTCTCAACTTCCAGTTTGATTCTTCTGATATGCCTTATTTTTGTTAGCAACACTATTCTCCCTGTCATTCTGGCTCCAAACCTTGAAGTAATACCAAACTTCCTTCCTGGTATCCAGTAAATCCTGTCAATTCCTCAATTTACAATGTTTTTCCTATTTATCTATTCTTGTTTATTTGCATTGCTATGTCCCTGGTTTAGGCCTTAACATCTCCTATAGTGTCTCCCTATCTCCAAATTCTCCATCTCTACGCATCTTACAAACTTGCCTGTCATCAAATTTCCCAATGCTGAGCTTCTGATTATGTCACTCCTCTTCTTAGTGAGACTCTCGTCAACCTAGCGAGACCCTATTTCAAAATAAAAATAAAAAACAGGGCTGGGGGTGTAGCTCGGAAGTACAATGCCCCTGCGTTCAATCCCCACTACCACACACACACACACACACACACACACACACACATCTTCAATTCATTGTATTAATAAAAATGCAAACACTGATCCCTGTGGTGGCGCATGCTTGTAATCCCAGTACTTGGGAGGCTGATATTAGAGGATTCAGGTTCGCGGCCAGCCTCAGCTACTTAGTGAGGCCTTCCACAACTTAGTGAGACCCTGTTTCAAAATAAAGAATAAAATAATAGGGCTGGGGGTGTAGCTCGGAGGTAGAATGCCCCTGGGTTCAATCCCCAGTACCGCAAAACAAACAAACAAAAAATTGCATCTGGGTGTGGTGTGTCAGGATTACAAACCTGTAATCCTACTTATTGGGAAGCTGAGACAGTAGAACTGCAGGTTGAGGCCAGCCTCAGCAACTTAGTAAGACTCTCACCAATTTAGTGAGATCCTGTTTCAAAATAAAAAAAATTAAAAAGGACTGGGAGTGTTGCTTGGAGGTAGAATGACCTTGGATTTAATCCCGAATACAAACAAAACCCCAAAATTTCATTCTGGGGAACTTATGAAATGCAGATGCCTGTATCAGAATCTCCAGATGTAGTACCTTTAATATTCCCTCTCTATATATCTGCTTTTGATGCAGTTGGATCAGTTCTTCTTCTTCTTCTTCTTCTTCTTCTTCTTCTTCTCTCTCTCTCTCTCTCTCTCTCTCTCTCTCTCCCTCCCTCCCTCCCTCCCCCTTCTTTCTTTCTTCCTTTCCTTTTCTTTCCTTTCCTTTCCTTTCCTTTCCTTTCCTTTCCCAGTATTGGGTATTGAACCCAAGACCTTGTACATGCTAGGCAAGTGCTCTACCACGGAGCAACATTCCCAGCCCTTTTTAATTTTACGTTGAGACAGGATCTTGCTAAGTTGCTGAGACCAGTCTCGAACTTGCGATCCTCCTGTCTCAGCCTCTCATCTCAGCCTCCTGGGTAGCTGGAATTATAGGCGTGTGCCACCACACTTGGCAACGACATACTTCTTTACCTGTTAGTCCTAATTAAATTCTTGCTGACTGTCTGGGTGTTCCTCACATCTTCCAGTCACACCTTTTAACCTCCCGAGCTCTGTCTCTATGAGGCCTCCATAGCCAGAAGCGATTCCTGAACTTGAGTTTCTGAACCAGACTTCAGCCACATTCTACCTTATAGTTTTGGATTCTCTAGCTTGCTCCAGATTGCTGTCAGCCCACATCTAGTTAGTCCTTTCTTATTATTCGCGCTTACGGGGCCTTTTGCACTTTGTGGCAAAGGTGTTAAGCACGAATTTGTAGGGGTAGTGCCATCACTTGACTTAATTATCACTGTATACACAGTGTCCTTAACTGTTCTTGGCTTCTAGAGGGCTTTCCACACGTCTACGAGGATTCAATGAATAAACGACGGAATCCAGTCTAGCATGGCCCATAGAACTACAAGTCCCGGCGGGCATTGCGCGAACGCCGAGGACGTGATGACGCAAGGGGGCGTGCCGAGCCCGAGGGAGGGGTCGCCCTGCGGGTTGCTGGAGGCTGGGGCAGCTGTGGAACCTGGGGTGAGAGAGGGAGTGCGGGGAGCGAAAGGTGAGCCTTGCTGAGGGAGGGGACGCACTGCCCGCGCCCCCGGTCTATGGAGCGCGGTAAGATGGCGGAGGCGGAGAGCCTGGAGACGGCGGCGGAGCACGAGCGGATCTTGCGAGAGATCGAGAGCACCGACACGGCCTGCATCGGGCCCACGCTCAGGTACCCCGGGTACCGGGGCGATCGACGGGCGGGCGCGGCCGGACGGGGCAGGTTCCTTCGGATCCGTGTGTCTGTTGACAGATCGCGGGGCGGGCGCCGGCCGCTCCCTTTGGAGAGACCCGCTGGCGACCCGCGGGCTGGGCGAGGCGGGTCTCCCCTCGCAGCCCCGACGCGGGTCCCTTCCCGACCGCCCGCGCCCCGCGCCAGTTACTCGGGAGGCTGCATCTGCCTCCTCGGGGCGGGGCAGCTTCGTTGTCCCGCTGAGGCTAGCCCAGCGCCGGGGAATGAGAGATCGCCCGACAGATGGTGGCCGAGCATCCCCCTGGGGACATCACCCTTCTCCCTCTGACTGAAACCCTGTCCTGCCCTAGCCTTAAGTCCTGTCTTCAGACAGAAGAATTTCACTCCACGGTCTCTTGCTCGAAACCAAACTCTTGCCGCACAACTACAACTATTTCTCAAAACGAGGCCCTGAAAATCCTAGGCCCTGGAAGGAAGGAAGTTTCCTTCAATCCTCGCGCCCCTCTCCTGAGAGCCGGTGCTCCGTGAACCCTGTTAGAAGGACGAAATCTCCCCAAGGTGCAGCCTTCTGGTATTCTCATCGCTGAGGAAAATTTACCCCACTCCTGCCCCCACAGTTACTATTACTTTGCATGCACACCTCCATTGTATTTGGAGACGTCAAAAGTAAACTTTGACCTTCCTTAACTTATTTAATAAAATTTAGGTAGCACTTGTTATATGTATAGATGTTAAGTGATTTACAAATATAACTTAGGTTAAGTGACTTGTCCAAGGTCACAAAGAAAGTAAAGTGGATCTGGAGATTTCTTCTTAGGCAGTCTCTTTTTTTTGCGGTGACTGGGGATCAAACCCAGTGCCTTGCAGCGTGCTGGGCAAGTGCTCTTCCACTGATCTATATCCTCAGCCCACTGACTCTTTTAACTACTGTTGTATCTCACTTGGGGATTGCCATCTACCCTACTTCCTGTTGATAGTTACTCACCAAGCCCAATTTTGAACTACTTTTCCCTTCACCCCCAGCTGACTGGTGCCCTGGAACTAATTCATCCTGATTTTTTTCTGAGATACGTTTTGATTCCCATGCACCCCGCGCATAATTACCCTACCTGTCATTTACGGTCTTGGGACACTGCTCCTCCCTTCAGCAGTTACTCACTGCTTGCTTTTTCATGGAGCGTGGCCTCCTAAAGATCAATTGAAGGCAGAGGAGGCTGGAGACTTTACTCTGCATCTCCATCTGCACAGCTTCCTTCTTAGGGGCACATTGATGGCACAGTTCTCTGAGTGCCATCCCTGGAAATAACTGTTTCGTAGTTTGCCTTTTGTCCCTTTAAAGTGACATTTAGTTCCATTTGTTGGCCCAGTTCCATCACACACTTGCCTCCCTCATTGCATTATGATCCAGACCATCATGCTGTTTTTTTTTTTTTTTTTTGGTGGTACTGGGGATTGAACCCAGGGGCATTCTACCTCAGAGCTACATCCCCAGCCCTTTTTATCTCATTATTTGGAAACAGTGTCTCACTAAGTTGCTGACAGCCTTACTAAATTGCTGAGGCTGGCTTCAAACCTGCGACCCTCCTGTCTCAGCCTCCCAAGTACTGGGATTACAAGTGTGTGCCACCATGCCTGGCTCATCATGCTCTTTTCATGTTGCATTTTCCTAAACTTTTAAGGGTCAGTGATCCTTTTTTTTTTCTTTTTGGTACTGGGGATTGAACCCAGGGGCGTTCTACCTCCGAGCTACACCCCCGGCCCTATATTTTATACTTTATTTTGAAACCAGGTCTCACGAAGTTGCGGAGGCCTCACTAAGTAGAGAGAGAGAGACAATGAGAGAGAGACAGAGAGAGAGAGAGAGAGAGAGAGAGAGAGAGAGAGAGACAGCTGAGG
>PVJS01035698.1:0-20857 GCA_004027185.1 Glis glis | reverse complement strand
CAGGTCTCACGAAGTTGTGGAGGGCCTCACTAGGTAGAGAGAGAGAGAGAGAGAGAGACAGGAAGAGAGAGAGAGAGAGAGAGAGAGAGAGAGCGAGCTGAGGCTGGCTGTGAACCTGGATCCTCCGGTCTCCGCCTCCCAAAGTACTGGGATTACAAGCGTGCGCCACCACGCTCGGCTCCCTTTCAACTCTTTAAAGATCTGCTCTCCTGACATGTGTCAATGTTTCTGACACGCATTTGCTTTCATTCTTACTTTTCTTCTGTGCATATGTATCCTTCCTTTCGGTCCTTTGTCAGACTATTTATTGCTGGTTTGTCAAAATTATTTTGATGAGTCTTCCCGTCTTTTTTTCATCTTTCTTGTGCATGGGATTTGTTGAGCTTCTCGACTCTACGGATGTGCAGTTTTCATCAAAACGCCTTTATTCATTGGCATGCTGTAAACTAGTTTGGGCCCAATTCCTTCCACAAGGATTTGGAGCCTGACATAGCGCTTGTGGCTGTCCCCCGCATTGCTGACGCCCAGGGCTTTTCTGTAGTTCTCTTGTTTTTGATGGTTTCTATTGTACTCAAATACAGCCCTGTGCTGCATGCCCACATTTTAGTCAATGACAGACAGATAAGACAGTGGTCCCATAAGATCACATCACCTGGTGACATCACAGCCGTCCTGTTTGTCAAGTGCACTCTGTGATGTCACACAGTGGCATAGCCACCTGACAATGCATTTCTTTTTAAAATTATTAGTGCATTGCAGTCCTCCCTCCTCTTGAGACCACTGTGACAGGAGCACACGTGCCCACGGCTCCTGGTGCGCTTCCCTCCGCGGTGATGCGTGACGGGCCCTCCGCCTGCTCCCAGCGTTAAATGGCACGACTGCTCCTCCCATTTCTTCTCCAGTGCCCAGCATGTCTTCTCTTCCATCCAGTGCGTTTCCTATCTCCCAGGTTATAATCCTCGCCTCACATCTATTTCCTGTGTCTCAGAGACCACTGTCCTTTCTTGCTAGACATCTAAAGTCTTGGCCAGCCTTGTTTTGCATGTTTTTTATTTTTTATTTTTGGTTGCCTCAGGTGGGATAGTGATGCTGTGCTCCTCAAGTGCAGAAGTTCAGTCGGGAGCTCTGAGCTTTGGGCTCTGGGCTCAGGAGAGCAGGCGTACGTGCCCGCGTGGCTCCATGCGGGAGGAGCGTTCTCTGGCAGGCGCAAAATAGAGGCTGAGGGAGGACAAGGGAGAGTGGACAGCACCAGGGAGGGGAGAACTGTTAGGAAGCAAGAGCTGAAGAGGCATCTGCCTGCTTGCTTGCTTAATTGCCTGCATGCATGCCTGCCTCCTTCCTTCCTTCCTTCCTTCCTTCCTTCTTTCTTCTTTCTTTCTCCTTCTTTCTTTCTTCTTTCTTTCTTTCTTTCTTTCTTTCTTTCTTTCTTTCTTTCTCTTTCTTTCTTTCTTTCTTTCTTTCTTTCTTTCTTTCTTTCTTTCTCTTTCCTTTGGATTGAACCCAGGGCCATTCTACCTCTGAGCTACAACCCCATCCCTATTTTATTTTTTATTTTAAGACAAGGTCTCACTAAGTTGCTTAGGTTGGCCTTGAACCTACGATCCTTCTGGTTCAGCCTCCCTGTGATTACAGGTGTGCGCCACTGCGCCCAGCTGAAGCATCTACTTTAATAAAGTCACAATTTTGCCATAGTTTGGGGTGTTCTCCTGGGCTAATTACAGTCACAATCACCTTCCTCTCCCTCACAAGGTTTGCTTTTCTTCTCTCTCCTTCCTTCCTTCCTTCCTTCCTTCCTTCCTTCCTTCCTTCCTTCTTTCTTCTTTCTCTTTCCTTCCTTCCTTCCTTCCTTTCCTTTCCTTTCCTTTCCTTTCCTTTCCTTTCCCTTCTTTCTTTCTTTCTTTCTTTCTTTCTTTCTTTCTTTCTTCTTTCTTTCTTTCTTTCTTTCTTTCTTTCTTTCTTTCTTCTCTCTCTCTCTCTCTTTCTTTCTTCTTTCTTTCCTTTTTTTTGTGGTGCTGGGGATTGAACCCAGGGCCATTCTACCTGAGCTACACTTCCAGCCCTATTTTATTTTTCATTTTGAAACAGAGTCTCACTATGTTGCGGATACTAGTGAATTTTTGAAGGCAACGAGAAAACCAAGGTGCATTCTCCCAGGGAGTGACTTGCTCACATTGTGACGTTTCATACGTTCGTTGTCAGAGCTGCCAGGTCATCCTCTGTGTAGGCAGCTACAGAAAGACGCCTCAGGAAACAAGGTTTGATTTAAGCAACTCCTCTTGTTACTGTAGAAACAAACATGCACCCATGACCTACAGGGTGCAGCTGAATAAGCTGAGACACAGAGAGAAGCTCAGATCCATGTGTGTGTGTGTGTGTGTGTGTGTGTGTGTGTGTGTGTGTGTCCATCAGCATCCTGCAGGTGCCTTGGGATGCAGGGATTAAAGAGGGAAGACCTATAGTCAGGAGCTCAAATGTGAGGGAGGGGACCAAGAATCCAAGTCATGTTTCTCCAAATGTAAAACGAAGGGGACTTTTCCAAGAACAGAATTACCTGACCAATATCAATAGCAAAAAGGAATACAAAATCGCAAAGGGGACTCAGAAGCAGAGAGGAGAGGGAGATGCTGAGCCAGGCTCTAGCTACAGCCTAGAGAAGCCGCCGCCTCCGTATCACATGCCAGAGTGGAACAGCCTCTCCTGGAGTCCCCACTTTGAGTTTGGAGTGTCATGCAAGTATGGAGACCTATAATCCCAGAAAGGAGAACTGCTAACCTGCCCTCCAGACACCCAGGAGCTGGGGTTGCTGCAGACAGCTCCCAACCTGCCTGGATTAGGGTCATTTGGAAGGGTGACCTCTTTGCTTAATGGTGCCACCTGGTGACAAGACTGCGGCAGCGACACTCGTGGCTGGCTGACCAGGGCCTCTTTCTGAACCCCGGTGTTGGGCTCAAGTGTCCAAGAACTCTTAAGACTTGAGCAATTGGGGAGAGGAAAATTGAGATTCCAGCCTCTAAGGGGACATGGATGCCTGAGAACTCAAATTGTTAATTTGTTCAGAAAATATGCATAGTTGTGGGAGAAAAAGAGTTGAAGGAGTTCCAACCTAGATGTTAAGCCTCTTTCTTCTCCCAGCACCAAACTGGAAGCCCTGTGAAGAGAAAGCATGAGCGCTGGGAGCACCTTAAGGAGCCCAGTGAGAGCCTGCTGCGGAGGAGACCCACGCTGTGTGCAGCTCACAGCGGGAGCAGGAGCCGGGGATATACGGGCACAGCGTGGGACAGGGCTGCTGGGAGCACCTTGAGGAGCCCAGCGAGAGCCCGCTGCAGAGGAGACCCATGCTGTGTGCAGCTCGCAGCGGGAGCAGGAGCCGGGTGTGTACGGGCACAGCGTGGGACAGGGCTGCTCGATGTGTTTCTGGTGCTCTCTGGATGTGTTTCTGGTGCTCTCTCTTTGAATGTGTTTGGGGCTCTCTCCGGCTGTAGGACACTGGCTGTGCCCAGCAGGTCCCACCCTTCTCCTCAACCTGGCTGCTTACCTCTGCTCTGAATCTCCCTCACCTGCAGCAGGTGAACTGCCCACCCCCTTACAGCAGAAGTCCTCTGAACTCAAGCACTCAGCCTCCATTTCCTCACCTCTCCCCCACGGCTCAGCTCAGCCCAACCTAACTAGGCTAGCTGTTGCTGAGAGCACCAGTGACTTCTCCCCGTGCTAAATGGAACTGACCTTTGCAGTCACCATCTTACATGAGTCCCAGCACTAGCTGTCACTTGGCCTCTTTCCCTTGGCTTTGTGCTGCACATCACTCTGCAGGCCTTACTCTGGCTGTTCCCTCGCAGTCTGTGTTACAGGCTCAGCTTCTGTCTGGCTATTAGTTGATGACTTTTTGTGTGTGTGTGTGTGTGTGTGTGTGGTACTGGGGATTGAACCCTGGGACTTTCTACCTCCAAGCTACACCCCCAGCTCTATTTTTTATTCTTTATTTTGAAACAGGGTCTCATAAAGTTGCGGAGGGCCTAAGTAGCCGAGGCTGAGCGCAAACCTGCAATCCTCCTGTCTCAGCCTCCCAAGTACTGGGATTACAAGCGTGCACCATCACTCGATCCTGAGTCCTCATTCCATACTCACTCTTGGTAATCTCCGCATCTGGCTTGAATTACCCCCCATCTGAATACTGCTAGTTAATGATGGATATGCTGAAGTGTTTAATGGAAAGCATACTTAAGTCTATAATTTACTTGTGTGTGTGTGTGGTACTGGGGATGAAACCCAGAGCATTCTACCTCCGAACTACACCCCCAGCCCTATTTTATTCTTTATTTTGAAACAGGGTCTCACTAAGTTGTGGAGGGCCTCACTAAGTTACTGAGGCTGGCTGCGTACCTGTGATCCTCCTGTCTCAGCCTCCCCGGTACTGAGATTACAGGTATGTGCCACTGCCCCTGGCTATAATTTACTTTTGTTTCAGTATGAATACAGAATGTTCCCTGGAAGAGCTCATGTATTAATGCAAAAATGTTCAGAGGTGAAATGATAGAATTATGAGGGTTCTAATCTCATCAGTGGATAAGTCCATTAGTGGGTTAATGGATTTACTGAGTGGTAAGGTAGGCAGGTAGGGTGTGACTATCATGGGGGTGTGGTCTTGGGAAACATATGCATCTCACCTCCACGGACCCCTCCTCACACTCTCTCTCTGGTTTCTGTGTCGTGTTCTGAGCTCCACAGACCTCGCCCGGCCTAACCTGGAGTCCAACCTCCGAAATCTCCAGAACTGTGAGCAGCTCTTCCTCCCTCCAAGTTGTGGTCATCAGGCATCGTGGGTCACAGCAGTGACAGTCCTGACTGAAGCCAAGTGGATCAGTGGAGGTTTGACTGTATGTGATAAAGTGAATCACGTCTCACAAAATGCGAACGGCACAATTAGGGGCTCAGATGCAGATGTGCGGTGTAAGCACGCTTGGCCCTGTGTCGGGAAGGAAGGTGGCTCTAGTCCTCTGTGGACTTTCTGGGACTGCTGGTCCATCTAGGTCTTCCGAATCTTTCCAGGTGGGACCGCTGGGGTGGATCTGGTTTAAAATCCCAAGGACATGGTCAAGCCTTGCAGGGATGGATGAATCAGGTGTGCTGGGCAAGGGGAGGTACGGAGTATGCTCCAAAATCAGGATGGGGCCTGGGCCCAGCCCCCTAGCTTTCCATTCATTCTGTCAAGTTCAAGGCAAGGCTGACAGACTCACCAGTAAAGAAATATGAGCCCAGGCTGGGGCGTAGCTCAGTGATAGAGTACGTACTTAGAACGCTCAAGGCCCTGGGTTCTGTCCCCAGCAAAAAAAAAAAAAAAAAAAAAAAAAAGTAAAAGAAATACAAGTCCTTCTTAGATTCAGTTTATTACTTGCACAGACAACAAAAGGAAGAGTAGCCAAAGGTGTTAGCTTCCCACAGACCTTAAGCTAAGAGACATTGAAAATAGTGACCAGACTGTCCTGGGCATGACAGGCCCTGCCGCAGAGGAGCCAGTGCCACCTGGTGGTGCATCAGGGAAGCCTGGAACCTTGTCAGAGCCTGGAGGAGCAGGGGACACAGGGAGGCGGGCGGGGCCGCCTTGTCTTGGAGGACAGACAGGTGCTGTGGATTCCACTGAGGATCAGCCTATGTGGGTACGTGCAAGAGCGCCAGCGCAGAGCGCTCCCCGTCATTTCCCCAGGGTTCCTCCACCCCCAAGGCCACAGCACCAGGGACTTCTGAACTCTTCAGCTTAAGAAAAGACGCTGTATGTCACTAGAGCCTCGGGAAGGTGCCAGCAGGAGAGGGGCCAGCGCTCTCTAAACCAGCGCCTCTCCTGGCATGGAGCACATGACTCCCTGGGTACTTCTATCTCAGGATATGACCGTGGGGGCGTCAGTGTTTAAAAGAGTAAAATGCCGGCATAACAATATGTGAACACAGTATTGCTCTCTCTGACCAGACCATCGTGGAGGCCTGGGGACTGTGGGAGCAGAGACCTGGCTGGCAGCGGGGTGGGATGTGGCAGGCAGCCCGATGTGGCCCTCCACGTCCCCCTCTTCCTGGTGTGCACACTGCGCACAGTCCCCTCCCCTCAAGCGTGGGCTGAAGCAGAACAAACAGAATGCATCCAAAGGGGCAGGCCGCCCTGCTGAGGTGAGGGTCCACGACTGCCTTCCAGCTCGCTGGCCCTCTCCTGCTTGCTCAATCCGACGGAGCCGCCGCCACGCTGGGACTGCACTGTGGAGAGGCTCCAGTGGCAAATAAGAGTGAGACCTCCAGCCAAAAAGCAGAAAATAACGAGGCCCTCCACCCATGTGCCCGCGAGGAACTGAGTCCCGGGCAACTGCGTGAGTGGGCGAAAGCACGCAGGGGGCTGAGCCCCAGGAGACTGTCCCGCGGAGGCCACTGTAGCCCTGCAAGACGCCTGGAGGCCGAGGCCCCCACTAAGCCCTGCCTGGAGTCCTGACCCACAGAACCTGCGAGATAATGCCTGTTTTAGCTGCTAAGTTGGGGTAATTTGTTACACAGCAATAGATAACGCTCTTGTCTATTTTCTCCTACAGAGTTGGGAGCCTGGCTGGTCGGTGCCTGCTAGCCTGGTCTGCGATCTGTGGCGCCTTGAGGGGCAGCAGGCACCACGCCTCCTCCCTGCTCTGGCCATTCCTGGCCCCAGCTCAAGGAAGGCTAAGAGTGTAGATGGGCTGGATGGAGTCTGATCCACCTTCCGGTTCTAATGGCCAGGAATCTGCTGCCCAGGAAGCCCGTGAGGAGCGAGATTCCGAGCGCGCCCGCTCTGTGTCCAATGAGAGACAGGAGAGAGGGGACGTGGTGGAGCCTGGGAGGTGGCACCTCTCCAGGGCTTGCCCTCAAGGAGGGCGACCAGAGCCTGCCCAGCCCTTTGTGCCCTCCTGGTTTCCCTTCCATGCTTGGTGGACTAGAGGACTTTGAGGGGTCACAGGAAATCCCCAAGTCGAAATCGGGGCATGGCAACTTCTGGGGCCTGAAAGGCCAGCCCCCTCCTCTGTCATCCTCCAGCCTCCATGGGTCCTGCAGAGCCTTTCTCAGGGCCTGTCTGTCAGAGGTCTTCTCACTGTTTTTTCAACCCCCGTCCTATTGCTTGTCCTTCTGCCCTGGCCTGTGTCTTACACACCAACGATCAGAAGTGTAGGCCCTCTGAACCCACGTTCTCAAAGCCCTGCTGCCCCAGGGTGATGAAATCTACTGAATCCCCTCCTGGTTACAGGGACACGGGCTGCCCAGGACTTGCTTTAGTGGCCTGAAGCAGGGTACGCCTCCTCTGCCTACTCCCCCACCCTGCCGGGCAGCGGGGCCTGTTCAGGGCCCAGCGAGACCCACATCTTGTGAGGCCCCAGGACTCAGGCCTTCGAGAGGTCAGGTCATAAGTCACCGCAAAGCCAGAGGGCAAAGCGTGAGAGCCCAGTGCGCAGAGCCTGAGGGGCTCTGGCGGGGGACCCTGCGAGTGTCACGAGATCCTTCGCTAGAAAACTGGAGTCTGAGCGTAAGGCCAGCCCCGGCACTATTCCATTCCACCTCAAGAGCCAGTTCCTACGGCAATGCTCTCTCTGCTAGCACTCCGACATCCCTGTGGTCCTTTAAGGAACTCTCAGCCCCATGCAAGCGCCCTGTCTGGCTCGGGTTCTCGGAGTGTGGCCTGGGTGGCCACTTTTCAGCTACCAGAGTCAGGCCCCGCAGGGGTTGAGTGTGAGCGCTGGAGGGAGAAGTGGGGGCGCAGAACAAACCCCATCCCCAGGGTCTCCTCCAGCTGTGGCCTACCCCCGGAGTGCTCACCTTGGCGAGCCGGGCACACTTCCCTGGACGTCCTGCAGGCCTCTTCCAGCATGGTGGTATGGCAGCCAAGTTTCTGCCCAGGACATGCGGAGCTGAGAGCCTGTGGTGGGAACAAGAGAGAGGAAGTCACCTGTTCTGCGGACACTGGACTGCCACCCCTCCATACCCCCTTCCCTGTCAGAGGGGCAGGACACAGCCATGGGAGCAGGTGGGCCTCCTCTCCTTAAAGGGAGGCTGGGGAAGAAGGAGGCTAGAAAGACCAAGGAGGAAAGGTGGGAGGGAAGGACAGAGGCAGGCACAGGCCAGAGGTGGGGGGGAAGGGGATACAAAGGGAGGGGAGAATGGAGACAGAGCGAGAGGATGAGAAAGGGGGAGGGGGGAGGGGCCAGGGGGGAGAAGTGAGGGGACGGAAAGCAGGGGGGTACACGATGGAGGAGGAGAGAGGACACGGACACAGAACAAGACAGCAGTGCCAGGTGCTGATGACTTCTAGGTGGGCGTGCAGGGACTATCAATCAATCAATCAATCAATCATCTATTTATTTATTGTGGTACAAGGGGTGAAACTCAGGGGCCTTCTACCTCCAGGCTATACCCCCAGCCCTATTTTTTTTTAATTTTGAAACAGGGTCTCAGTTGTGGAGAGTCTTGTTAAGTTGTGAAACTTGTGATCCTCCTGTCTCAGCCTCCCAAGTACTGGGATTACAGGTATGCGCTACCACGCCCGACCAGGGACCCACTATTTAGACCGTTCCGGACACAGAGGAATGAAAGTCAGGCTTTCAATCTTTCACAGAGGCAGCAAAATGCAGGCACCAAGCCCAAGGCAGCACACACAACTACACAACAATAGTCTTATGAGAGAGAGAGAGAGAGATTGTGTGTGTGTGTGTGTGTATGTGTGTGTGTGTGTGTGTGTGTTACTGGAGATTAAACCCAGGGGCATCCTACCTCTGAGCTACACCCCCAGCCCTATTTTTTTTTTTATTTTGAAACAGGGTCTCACTAAGTTGTGGAAGGCTTCGCTAAGTTGCTGAGGCTGACCTCGAATCTGCGATCCTCTTATCTCAGCCTCCCAAGTACTGGGATTACAGGTGTGTGCCACCATGCCAAGCTGCCTTAGAAATTTTGATGCAAACAGCCGGGTGTGGTGCCGCACGCTTGTAATCCCAGTACTTTGGGAGGTGGAGACCGGAGGATCCAGGTTCGCGGCCAGCCTCAGCTCTCTCTCTCTCTCTCTCTCCCTCCCTGTCTCTCTCTCTCTCTCTCTACCTAGTGAGGCCCTCCGCAACTTCATGAGACCTGGTTTCAAAATAAAGTATAACAAAATAGGGCCGGGGGTGTAGCACAGAGGTAGAACCCCTGGGTTCAATCCCCGGTACCGCAAAAAAAAAAGAAATTTTGATGCAAAAATTCTACATAATATTCTGGAAAAAGCAAAACTCTTGAGACAGTAAAAAAAATCAGTGGTTGCTAGGGGCCGGGAGAGAGAGGGACGAATGGAGTGGAGTTTAATGCAGTGACACTATTCCTTATGACACTGTACTGATGGATCCATGTTACTATACACCTGTCCAAACCCAGGAATGACCCCAACACTAAGAGTGAACCCTAATGTAAACTATGGACCATGACATTGTGTCAATACAGGGAGGCCGTGGACATGTGGGAAATCTCTGTGCCTTCTGCTCAACTTTGCTGTGAACCTAAAACTGAAAGAAGTCTGCTTAAAAAAATCCTGTGCAATATCAGACACAAATCAAATTTGGCAGGACCTGGACCCCACCACTTC
Organism: Glis glis; assembly: GCA_004027185.1. Classification (NCBI taxonomy): domain Eukaryota; kingdom Metazoa; phylum Chordata; class Mammalia; order Rodentia; family Gliridae; genus Glis; species Glis glis. The sequence goes on along the minus strand of PVJS01035698.1, from coordinate 11,253 downwards.
CGTTGGGGTTCATTACAAAAACATAAGCATGGCTCAATATTAGTGAATCCAATCATAAAATACTTCATATTGATAGGTTGGAGGACAAACATAAAAAAACATGTAATTTTCTCAAAACATGCCAAAATGCACCCCCCAAATTCAATCTCCTTCCCTGTTTTAATAATAGTAATCAAGCAAGCAAGAGTGCAGGCTGCTGTGGAGCGTGTGGAGCCGCTGCCCTCACGCTGAAGGCACATGTGGAAAGTCAGGCTGGGTTGCTTTGTTTTTGCACTGGGAATTGAACCCAGCAGTGTTCTACCTCGGAGCTAAACTCCCACCCCTTTTTATTTTTCATAGGGTCTTGCTAAGTTGCTGAGGGTCTTTCTAAATTGCTGAGGTTGACCTTGAATCTGCAATCCTCCTGTTTCAGTTTCCCAGGTACAGGGATTACAGGCATGCATCACCACTGTTTTCAGGGCAGCAATCTGACAATACTCATAAATTCTTCAATAGTGTGCCATTTGCATGGCCACTCTAATTCTAGGGATATATATGGCATAATCTCATTGCCCAGAAATTCTAATTCTCAACTTATATGGTATAGTTGCAAAGTACATGAGGATGTTCACGCAGAACCATGGAAACCCCCTTTGTATCATCAGGGAGGGGTGCTCAGACAGTGGAACGCCCTGTAGGATTAAAGTGAACGAGGAGGATTGGTGTGTACTGGCAGAGGCGATGCCAGGTAAGCCCCGTGAGCAAGGGGCTTTGTCTCCTCACCACTGTGTCCCCAGTACCCAGGATGTGCTTGGTACCTGGCAGGGGAGTGGTCTGTATTCTTGAATCAATAAAAAGAGTTGAAGAATAGCCAGGAGTGGGGGCACACCATAGCAGGTTCATGGCCAGCCTCACACTTAGTGAGACCCTGTTACAAAATAACAAATAAAGCCAGGTGTGGTGGTGCACACCTATAATCCCAGTACTTGGGAGGCTGAGACCAAAGGACCACAGGTTCAAGGATAGCCTCAGCAAGTAGTGAGACTCTCATCAGTCTAGAAAGACCCATGTTTCAAAATAAAAAATAAAATAAAGTAGGACTGGGTGTGTAGCTTGAAGGTAGAATGCCGCTGGGATGGGAGAGAAATAAAAAAAGCTTGGCGAGGGGTAGGGAACAGAAGTAGGGATGGGGCTCGGAGGCAAAGCTAAGGAGAACTGGGCCTTCTCCACTTTGTGAACCTGCAGTGCTGGGCTTTGGGAAGGACTGAAGCTTGGGAGCTGATCCCGGAGCAGGGAGTCTTCTTAATGACCACCGCCATTCTCCAGGTGAGCGGCAAGGACCTGCGTTCACAATGCAGCAAAGGACAGGTGGAAAGGGACCGGGTTTGGCATGCAAACTCACCGACAGCCCATCCACTTGCCTGTTCAGGTGGGATTAGTTCCTGGACACGCTTACAGGGTGGGCTGTGGACATACACAGGGAGCGAGCACAGCCACGTGGCTCTAAGGGATCCGGAACACGAGAGGCACAGAGTTCCGACCTGAACTTTAGTTTGAAGAACCAGGGGCATCTGGGTAAATTTAACCAGAGCTCCAGGCTGGGAGTAGTTTCTGTAGTCAGTGAAGCAGTAGGTGAAGCCACAGAGACCACAGATACAGCCTGGAGATCAGCGGGCCCAGGGCAGAGATGTGGGGCAGTGACACGTGGACAGTACTTCACATCTAGCAGAGGAGAGGAGCCCCTGCCCCAATCTGAGGAGTCCCTGGAGAAAAACAGAGCGCAGCGCTTTAAGAGGTTGACTGTCAAATGCTGCCGCGTTCAGGTAAGAGGACTCAAGGGTCTGCTCAGCGGTTGGGAGTTCCCTGGAGGCTCTGCTAGCAGTTTTCAGAAGAGTGGGAAGCGTGACCATTCTAAAATTTTGTGAAGAGCAACAGGAGATGAGGAAATGAAGAAATTAGAATGAAGACTGCTCTCAGGAACCTTGCCTGTGCCGAGACTGGTGGTGCATGCCTCTAATTCAGTACTTGGGAGGCTGAGACAGGAGGATCCCAGGTTCAAGACTTAGCAAGACCCTCAGCAATCCAGGAATACCCTGTTTCAAAACAAAAACTAAAAAGGGCTAGGGATGTAGCTCAGAGGTAGGTAGGTAGGACGCCACCGGGTTCAATCTCCAGTGCCCCCCATCCCCCCAAAAAAACTTGCCTGTGAAGGAAACGGTAGAACAATGTCTAGGGGACTCTGTGGGGTGTGTGAGAATAAGTGTCCTGGGGCTTAAGGTTTTGGGGCTCAACAGTGAGGAATGATGGGATCCGTGGTACAGCCACTGATCGGGACTTTCAGAGATTCCGGTGGAGCAGGACCTTAACGGGGAGGAAGGTCCCAGGCAGGTCGGCCTGACCACAACCGGGTACAGACCCGGCGCTAGAGCGCACGTTAAACCCACGTTCTGACCTTAACCATCTGCTAAGACCTGTGCGGAACCGTGTCTACCTCCGGCTACCGGAGCACTGCCGTGGCTCTGCGGGCTCTGGTCTAAGAGGACGCAGGTCCGGGCCAGTCCGCCTCTGGGCCGCGGCGGGTGGGCCGGCGGTGCGGGGGTGCGGCTCGTTTCCCCGCCTCCCTCGGGGCCCCGGGACCTGCTCTCACTCCGCAACCCCCGCCAGCTCCCTGCGCATCCCGGGGATGTCGGGGACACCGCGCCTCGCACGCCGGGGCCGATGGCACCGTTGGCATCGTGGCATCGTTGGCACCTGACGGGCCTGAAGGTTCTGAGAGAGGGAGGGACGGGGCGTGGCCAAGGTCTCGGCTCCCCGGCGCATCTCCCTCCGAGCGCCGCCGAGCGTCTCCGAGCGCCGCCGAACGCCCCCGAACGTTCCCGAGCGCCGCCGAGCGCCGCCGAGCGCCGCCGAGCGCCGCCGAGCGCCCCCGAGCGCCTCCGAGGCAGGGTGCTGCGGGATTCCCATTTACCCCGCCTGCGGAGGTCTGGTTGCCCCCTCCCCCGCAGCGTCCTGAAGGGCTCCAGCGCGGCTTGCGGGGCTGTCAGGTCCTGGCTCCTGGGTCACTTCCAAAGACCTCAGTGCAGAGCCGAGCGAAGGGAGGAGGGAGCAGCCAGTAGTGGACGAGGGGGCGGGGGGTCAGAGGCCTGCTGCGGCGTCCAGGTGCTCAGACTCCTACGTAGCAAGGAAGACCAATGGAGACAGGATTTAGAAATAGTACGGGAGCCGGCAGCGGTGGTGCATGCCTGTAATCCCAGGCTGCGACAGGAGGATCGCAGATTTGGGGCCGGCCTCAGCAATTTAGAGAGTCTCTGTTTCCAAAAAAAAAAAAAAAAAGAACCCCGCTTGGCGGCGCATGCCTGGAATCCTAGTACTTGGGAGACAGAGAGGAGGATAGCAGGTTCCAGCCAGTTTCGGCAACTTACTGAGCCCTCTGCAAATTAGACCCTGTTTCAAAATAAAAAATAAAATAGGGCTGGGGGTGTAGCTCAGAGGTACAACGTCCCTGGGGTCAATCCCTAGTATCCCCTCTATCCCCTCCCCAATAGAAATAGTGCTCCTGGGCTGGACTGATTTGAAGTGGGATGACAGGAAAAGAGAGAAATTGAGGCCGGGGAGGTGGCGCACACCACTAATCCTATACTTGGGAGGCTTAGACAGGAAGATTGCAGGTTTGTGGATAGCCTCAGCAATTTAGCAAGACTCTCAACAACCTAAAGAGACCTTGTTTTAAAAATAAAAAATAGGCCAGGCGTGGTGGCGCATGCTTGTAATCCCAGTAGTTGGGAGGCTGAGACCGGAGGATCGCAGGTTCGCGGCCAGCGTCAGCTACTTAGTGAGGCCCTCCACAACTTAGTGAGACCCTGTTTCAAACTAAAGAAAAAAATAGGGCTGGGGTGTAGCTGGGAGGTAGGATGCCCCTGGGTTCAATCCCTAGTACCGCAGGTAAATAAATAAATAAATAAAAATAAAAAATAGAAAAGGCTGGAGATGTAGCTCAGAGGTAGAATGCCCCGGGTTTAATCCCCACTACCTCCCACACAAAAAATAAATTGAGGATGACCTCAGGATTTTTAGCCTAATCAATGGGGTGCCAAGAAGTGCTGACGCCCAGGGAAGCACCAATGCTTTGGGGGGGCAAGAATCAGTGGTATTGGTGGTGGTTAGTTTGTGATAGCATCTAACAGCGGAGATACTCAGTGGACAGGAGGATGTGGACAGATGGGGATGCTGGAGGGGCGACCCCAGGGAGAGCCCTGCGGTCAACATGCCCACCTGCAGGGGTCAGCAGAGAGGCTGCTGTGGCTGGGAAGTGGGAGGCTGGACTGAGAACTTGGAGGTCCCTGGAGAGCTTGACAAGCGCTGTCAATGAAGGGGTGGGAAGCGCCTTCTTGGAGAGGAATGAGAACCGGACGTGCAGAAGTGGAGACTGAGCACAGCTGAGCTTTCAAGGAGATTGCCTTTGAGCAGAGGCTAATGGGACACACAGACCCAGGAGGTTTGTCTCCCTTCTTCCAAGTGGAAGTATCACAGCTTGTCTGTAGGCTGAGAAGAATGATCTGGAAGAAGAAACTGATGATGCAGTAGAGAGAGTAACCACTGAGCAGGTAAGAGGACGGGACCTAGTGTCCACGGGGAAGCTGGCCCCCCAGTGCCTCAGGATGAAAGGCAGAGGTCCTGGCCCAGGCGCCGGTGGTGAGGCTGAATAAGCATGGTAATGCAACCCCGCCCTGTCCACACCAAAGTGATTAAGGATGCAAGACCTTGTTATTAGGGAGATTATCCTGGATTATCTAGGTGTCCCCCCCACGCAGTCACAGGGTCCTTAAAAGTAGAAGGAAGGCTGGATGTGGTGGTGCATGCCTGTAATCCCAGTACTTGGGAGGCTGAGACAGGAGGATGACAGGTTCAAAACCAGCCTCAACAACTTAGCAAGGCTCTCAGCAACCTAGCAAGACCCTGTTTCCAAATAAAAAATAAAGTCAGGCTGGGGTGTAGCTTGGAGGTAGCATGCATGCCTCTGGGTTCAATCCCCAGTACCACACACACACACACACACACACACACACACACACACACATACACACACACAGTAGAAGGAAGGAGGCAAAAGAAGAGGGTCAGGAGAACAGTGGTGGAGGAAGGGTCAGATGGATGGAACACATTGGTGGCTGTGTGTGTTTTTATTTTTTTGTTTTGAAACAGGGTCTCACTAGGTTGCTGAGTCTCACTATGTGATCATCCTGTCTCAGCCTCCCAAACACTGGGATTACAGGCGTGCGCCACCATGCCTGGCTGCATTGCTGGCTTTGAAGATGCAGAAAGAAGCCATCAGCCCAGGGTTGTGGGTGGCTTCCGAAGTGAGAAAAGGCAAGGAAATGGATTGACCTCAAGACTGCAGAAAGGAACACAGCCCAGCCTGCTGACACCTTGACCTGAGCCCAGTGAACCTGTGTGGGACTCCTAACCCATAGAACTGCCAGAGAAGAAGCGTGTGTTGTTCTACGCCAACTCCATGGTCATTTGTTGTGGCGGAGGGCCAGGGATTTGGGACAAGGAGGCAATTCTCAGCGAAGGTTGAAGCCAGGCCCCCGGATGCCCAGCAGGAGGCCTGAGGGAGCCTAGGGGCTGAGAAGAGGTGGTCCCAGCCCCCAGGCTGTGCCACAGGCAAGAGCAGTTCTCAGCCTAGGAGACCTACAGTGGTCCCTGCTCTGGGAGCCATCCCCACTTCTGAGAAAGCAGAAGCTGCTCCTAGGTTTAGAGAGAGGCTGGCTCTGGGCTGGGGTGCGCAGAGTCTGAGTTCTGGGTCAGCGGCTTCTGATTTGGGGCAGGTCCCGGCACCTTAGCCCAGCTCAGCCTCCTGACCTTGCGTCCTGGGCCCCCTTGACCACCTTCTGGAGCTTGCTGCCCATGTGGCACGAGAGCACATCACAGTGTACTCTGGATGTTGTGGGGAGGCCCTCTTATCCATCTGTGTCCCAGTGGACACCCTCTATATCACCCTGTCTGTGTGTGTGTGGGGGGGTGAAAATAACCCCAGGAATACCTTGCTCCAGTCCTCCTTATGGACTGCAACAGCTCAGCCCTAGTTACTAAAGTTAAGCCCCATCTGGTTATAGCCCAGTGGCAGAGGTCTGGGATTGAATTGCAAGGAAGCCACGGTGACCCCCTGGTGGCAGGGACCTGCTGGGGGACTTCTGCAAAGGGGCTCTCAGGAAAGGTGCTCTTAAAGGCATACGACACAGGACCCAGATGTCAATCCCAAATCCTCATACCTCAGCCCCAGGTTGGGTGCTGCCAATCCTAAGAACAAGTTGCTTTGGGGTCCTGGAGCCGGCACGGGCTGGGCTAACTGTGGCAGTGATGGGCAGCTGACCACGTGCCATCTGCAGGCCTCCCGCAGCTTGAGACGGCAGGCCTCTGTACCACGGCTGCCCATCCATACAGGGCTGACCTCCTGGACCCAGTCTGACCTCAGGTTCAAGGGGCCTGGGGCCACGACACTTTAGGTGGGTCTCCTTGTCCTTGAACTCCGTGGCACCAGGGGAAGCTCCTTCTTCAGTCAAGAAGTGACAGCCTAACATAAGTGGACTGACATGAGCATACCGCTCACGGCTCCTAATCCAGGCCTTCAAAAGACACAAGCCAAAGGGATAGCAACTAGGGATTAGTGGTGTTCCTGGAAGCTCATGAACAAGAGAATAGCACAGGGCCAGGCCATTCCCCTATGGTTGAGTTATCCTGGAGACAAACCCCCGCCAATGGGATCCTTCTCCAGGACGCACAGTCCCCTGTGGGAGCCGGCCAGGCTGAGGACCTGCCCAGCAACAGGGAGGTCTCCACTCCATCACACTAACTCACTTTGCTGACAAAGGACGAGAGGTTTTAAGAGACATTCACTAGCGTCAGATGCAGGAAAAAAATGTGCTTAGTTTAGCCTTCACGCCTCTGACACATTAATGACACCACATCAGTAACACTTCAAGGATAGCTAACTCCAAAACTCTTTATTAAAATTCAACTGGAATATCTGATGGCCACCAAATGCATGACTCCAGTGTGCTACAAATGTGTAGAGAGCCGCTCTGAGCCACACCGCAGAGCGCACTGCCTCCCCTGGTCTCCTGGCTGAAGTGGCAAGTTCAAGCTTCTATTCAGGCCAGGTTGCCAGGCCTGCGTGTCCCTGTCCAGGACACCACAGCACCCAGCCCCAAGGAGAGGCTCAGCACCACTCTGGTCACCTCCACCCCCAGACCCCAGAGCACCTGAGAAGGCTGGGACAGGTAAATGTGTGAGCGCCCAGGTAGCTCCCCCCCTCCACCCACCCCCAAAGGGCCTATGAAAGTTACTCCCTTAAAAAACAGGGCCAGGAGCCTGCCTGGGCTGGTCATCAGGGGCTGCCCTGGAAGCTTCTTACTTGAGAAAGGGGAAGGGCAGACCTGGGAGATATCCTGGCCCCTACTCCACCACATCTGAACCCCAAGTAGGGGGGAGTAGAAGGAAACACTCCCGCAGGTCCCTGGCTAGTGAGTGCTGGTCACCAAGGCCTCCAGACGCTCTGGGATATTCGGGCCACGGTCAAGCTGCTCAGGGCCTGGGGCATCAAGTCCCGCCCCTCAGCAGGCGCCCGACTCAGTTCAGCCTCCGGGACCTCCTCTAGGTCTGAGCACAGGTCGTCCGCAGTACCTGAGGGGCTGGGCAGTGGGGACCCCGGGGCTCCTCCCGCGGGCCAGCCACTCCCCCAAGGGGCTCCTGGCTGCCCGGCCAGGGCGTCTCCCAACAGATCCCGGAAGCTGCTGCCCTCGCGCAGCGGCATGGACTCCAGCAGGTGGTTCAGGAGCTCGGCTGCGACGGTGGCATCGATGGCCTGGCACGTGGACACGAACGTGTGCACCTCATGCATGCACTGGATGTAGCCAGCAGCGAAGCGCTCGCTCGCTTCCGCCTGCAGCTGCTCGCGTTCTGCACCAAGGGTGGGGGAGAGAGAGCCGCGCCCGGCACCGTGAGCGGCCACAGCCCGACCCACGGGTTCAGGCTCATCCAGGAGACGCGGGTACGTGCCCTGCTCCGGGGGAGCCCTCGCCGCTGACAGGACCGGGGCGCCAGGAGGGGACGTCATCCGTTCAGGGACGGGCAGTCTGGGCGAACGCGCCCCGCACCCAGGTGGCAGGCGCCCGCGCCCCGCCGTCACTCACCGCGCGCCCGGCCCCGCAGCGCGCCCTGCACGCGCCGCACTGTCAGCTCCAGCACTTCGGCGTTTTCCAGCTTGGCCTGCACCTGCGCGGGTGGGGAAGGACCGGGAGCTGAGCCGCGCGCTCCGGGACCCGCCCGACCTCCCGCCCGCAGCCCCCGGGCGCCCCGCCGCCGCACCTCGGCGCCAGCCAGCAGCAGCCGCAGCTCCTGCAGGCTCTCGTTGATCCGCGCGCGCCGCTTCTTCTCCACCAGGGGCTTCCGGGCCTGCGGGAAGCGGGCCACTGAGCCCCGGTCCCACGCAGCCTCCCACTCGCCCGTCCGCCCGCGGCCCCGGCCCGCACCTTGCGGTCCCCCCGAGCCTCCCAGCCATCTTCGTCCTCGCGGCCCCCACGGTCTCGGCCGGGCACCAGGGGCGGAGCCATGCCCGCAGCGCCAGGAGCGCAGCCGGGGCGGTGAGCGCCGGCAGCCCTGGCTGCACCCGGACGATCCGGCTGCGCCCGCTCCCTCGCGTCTTCCGGCCGGCGGCGGCCCCGCCCCTTTTATAGCAACTTATTTGCATCTCAATGTGCCGATTGGCCGTGCGGGCCGGGAGCTGCCAGCCGCGAGGCGCGCCGTGACCAATGGGAGCAGCGCGCTTTGTCCGGCCTCGAGGTACCGGTCGTCCGGCTGGCAGCTGGCGGGGCGGAGCCCCCAGCCAAGCCTTCTGCGTCCCCCGCGGGGGCGACACTGGGGGAGGTGACCTCGGGCCTGCGGCCTAGAGTGCCATTGCTTCCCTCTCCGCTGCTCTAGGACCCCAGGTCTGCCGTGTGTGCGAGCAGGGCTCTTCCATCCATCCCTCCAGGCATGCATCCCTCCCTCCATCTATCCATCGTCCCTCCATCCATGCTTGCGTTCGCTTTCCCTGGGTTCACTAAAGGTGCCTCCCGAGAAGAGCGTTCCAGCCCCAGTCCCCAGTGGCCCGGTCCTGGAGAGGCAGAGCCAGAATCAAATCTGATGACTCCGGACCTGGAGGGGGACTTCGGTCCCGGCTGGGGTGGGCGCAAAGCCCCGGGAAAGTGGAGGCCAATTGGGCAGGAGGGGTAGGGGCTGCCCTGCCGTCCCCTAGCGTTTTCTGCGGACTCGGGCGGACACCCCTAGCTCTCTGCTTGGCACCAGAATCCTAGCAGGGCAGGATCCGCGGCCTATCCCGCCCAGGCCGCCCTTCCTCTGGCTTGTCTTTCTCTTGGTCACCCACTCTTCCACTCTCCTCCCCTCCCACGCCGCCAGTTCTTCCGTGCCCCCCCACACCAGATGCTCCGGTCACCCCTACCCTCCCCCGTTCCGCTCCGAGCTTCCCTCTTCTCCGTCCTCTGCTTCCACTCAGGCCCCTCCGACTGAAACCTCCCTTCCCTCTCGCCCCCTCCCCACAGCCCTTCCTTGGTCCCCCTCGCCCCCGCCTCCTTCCCCTCCAAGTCCTTTTCATGCCCGGGTCCCCCGCGTCCTCCCGCCCGGCCCGCCCAGGCTGCCGTCTGGCCCCCGTAACTTGATGCCCGTGACAGTCGGCAGCTGCAGCCGCTTCGGCGGAGAAAAGCGGCGGCCGCGCCAAGAGCGACAGGTGTTGGCCGCGCCTTTGTCTCGCCCGCTTTGTCCCGCGGGCGGCGGCGGTCTAGCTTGTGTCGGCCAGACGCCCCCGACCCCCACCGCGGGCCGCCCATCTGCCCGCCCGCCTCCCCGCGGGGTGCGCGGGCGACGGGACAGCATCCTGGGGACCCTGGCCCTGCTGGCGCTCCAGGTGCCTTCTCGGGACCAGGCCTTTGCACAACCCAGCCTTCAGCCTGAACGGGCTCCGAACCCCCTTCGGTGGCTCCCTCCTGGCGGTTCAGGTCTCATCTCCTTAGGGCACTGGTCCCTTCCAGCCTCACTCTGGCCCCTGCCCGCAGCAGCACCCATCTTTACCCAGTCCCACACTACTGTCCAATGCTGGGATTTTCGGGGTCTGCTCTGAGCCCCTCCATGCTACGAGGGGCCCTGTTCAAGGGCACAGCCTTACCTAGGACCCTCGCCACCTCTCAGCACCCCCAGCACAGTACCTGACCCCTTGGAAGTGCTGGGTGGGTGGGGAAGATGAGGGGGTATTCCTAGCTTGGCTGGAAAGCTGCTGGGGAAGGGGGCCCTGGAAACTGCAGCAGCTGGGCAGGGTGGCAGGACTGGGTAGAAGGTCTCCCACACTCCAGAAGGTGGCCTGGCAGACCTGTGGCTCCACACCAGAGGGGCCCCCACAGGCTTCAGGCAGGAAGTGAAAGGTTTGAAGGTTCCCAGTCCCCTCACTGACCCAATGACCAATCTGACCACCCCAGAGCCCCTCCTGCCCGCTCCCACCTGTTCCTCCTCTGCCCCCCCCCCCGGTTCTTCCTGTGTCTGCCGGGCTCTGGAACTGCCCCACTGGGATGTGAGGCTGTTCTTCCCTTTGTTTCCTTCTTCCTCTTCCTGGGGATTGAAATGGGGGGGGTCTACTACTGAGCTACATCCCCAGCCCCTTTTATTTTTTATTTTGAAACAGGGTCTCTCTAGGTTACTGTGCGCTTGCCTGGAACCCTGCAATCCTCCTGCCTCAGCCTTCCAAGTACTGGGATTACAGGTGTGGACCACCATGCCTGGCTCCTATCCTTTATGTTCACTACCATCTCTTGTCTTCAACCACACCCGCAAGTTCAAAAACTTGACCCTTCCACCTACCTTCTCCCAGCTACTCAGAGACCCAACTTCTCTTGGTGGTGAGGCTGATAGGGTGGGGCAGTAGTGGTGGATCCCCGTGGAGCCTCAGGTGACTTTACCACTCAGAAATCACCTTCTCGTACTTTGGGAGGCAGAGATCGGAGGATCCGGGTTCGCGGCCAGCCTCAGCTCTCTCTCTCCCTGTCTCTCTCTCTCTCTCTCTCTCTCTCTACTTAGTGAGGCCCTCTGCAACTTCGTGAGACCTGGTTTTATTTATTTATTTATTTATTTTTGCGGTACTGGGGATTGAATGCAGGGGCGTTTTACCTCTGCGCTACGCCCCCGGCCCTATTTTTTATACTTTATTTTGAAACCGGGTCTCACAAAGTT
>PVJS01035697.1:0-20854 GCA_004027185.1 Glis glis | reverse complement strand
GTGATGATGATGGTGATGATGGTGATGGTAATGATGATGGTGATGATGGTGATGATGATGATGGTGATGATGGTGATGGTGACGATGATGGTGATGATGATGGTGATGATTGTGATGATGGTGATGGTGATGATGATGGGGGTGATGGTGATGGTGATAATGGGGATGATGGTGATCATGATAGTGCTGATGATGGTGATGGTGATGATGGTGATCATGATAGTGGTGATGATGGTGATGATGATGATGGAGATGATGGTGGTGATGACGATGGTGATGATGATGATGGAGATGATGGTGGTGATGATGATGGTGATGATGATAATTATGGGGATGACAATGATGATGATAATGATGATGATGATGATGATGATGGCAATGATGATGATGGTGATGATGATGATGATGATGATGGTGATGATGACGATGGTGATGATGATGGGGATGGTTGTAGGATGGGACCCAGGCAGTCTATGCCCCTTCACTTGAGCTCACACCCAATCCTCTGGTTTCTGTTTCACACCTTTTCCCTGGAAGGAAGGAGGCAGGGCGGGTGTGGATGCGGAGCTCGCAGCTGTCTCAGATGCACTCAGCAACCGATTGTTTCCATCAGGAAAGAGCCACAAATCATCGTTTAATGAGTCAAGGGTGGGGCGGTTGCTGGAAAAGAGTCTAAAACTCTTTAATTTTCATCACTATCAACATAATGGTATCAAATTCTTCAATGTGTATCATCTATAACAAGCAGATGGTTATCTGCCTGCCCTAAAGAGACAAATCGTGCCACTGAGAACACTTTCAACAATGATTCGTCTCAGCTGAGTGATGAGAGTTATTATTTGCGTGTGTTTTTTTAAGTGTGTTTATTGTGCATGGTCTACAGGATGCAGAAATTACTTTCTTCTCTTATGGCTGTATGGACTATTTCGAGGGCTCATTCCTTTTTGGAGGTTTTAAAGTTTCGGTCATCCTGGGGTGGAGCAGTAGACAGCCTGTGTGTGAAGCTCTCCTATATTTGGAATGGGCTGATCTTGGTTGGTTTTTTTTTTTTTGATAGATTGTTGGCTGCTTGGAACTGCAGATGCATCATTAAGTTATTGGGTTTAAATTTAGCTCTCGCTCTCACTTTGGAAGGGAATGGGGTGTTTGAATTATTTCACCATGAAGGGAGAGCAATTAGCAAAAGGAGCCTCATGACTTTTCGAGACAGGGGGTCTAGCCAGTTGCTCTCCAAGGGGCTGGGCGTTTTGCTAGGGGCGGGAGGACCTTTGAGGGCGCCTCAGCCTGGAGGAGGTCGAGCCACCTTGACCGCACCTTCCGATCGCCAGATTCCAAGCTCTCTCAAGGCGGAATTTTCACAAGTCTGTTATAAACATCATTATCAATACTACTGTGTATATTCCTTCGAACAGGGATCAGAGCCCCAATGGGTGAATAAAACATGAAAATATTTATCCACAGTCCCGAGTTAGAGAAGCAATGTCCTCATCAATGGTGTGTGTGTGTGTGTGTGTGTGTGTGTGTGTGTGTGTGGTTTTCAAATCATTTTACCTGGTCAGATTTCAAGGGCAAGAGATGTGCATTGAAGAGAAAAATATCTTACAGAGGTGTATAAAATAAAATGCTAATCTGTCCTCAGTGTCCCCATTCCTAATCCCCACTGAACACCGCTATTCATGATCTGGTGTTTTTTTTTTTCAGGATTTTCAGCCCCACATACACAAATATACCCATCCAATGACATGACGTCTTACAAAATGGATACGTATGCACATATAAAAATGGGATGCACATTTACATGTGTGTGTGAGTTTATGCATAGATGAGGTCCAAGTGCACATGTAATACACAACTTTTAATTTTTCATTGCTCATGTAGTAAATTGGCATATTCAACTTATAAAACCTCAAGTGTCTTTTGTGTGCGTGTGTGTGTGTGTGTGTGTGTGTATGTGGTACTGGGGATTGAACCCAGGGGCGTTCTACCTCTGAGCCCTTTTTAAATTTTTTATTTTGAAACAGGGTCTCACTGAGTTGCTGAGGATCTTGCTAAGTTGCTGAGGCTGACCTCAAACCTGCGATCCTCCTGTCTCAGCCTCCCAAGCACTGGGATTACAAGAGTGCGCTGCCATGCCCCACCTCAAGTGTCTTTTGATTCTTTCCTTTCTACCAAGTAAATAGCTCTTGTCAGTTTGTTCCTTCCAGATATACCTGTGTCTATATCTATGTCTTTAGATCTACATTTACATTTGTGCTCCTCAAGTTTTGTAATTTCCATATTCCTGTGTGTCTGTGTGTGTGTGTGTGTGTGTGTGTGTGTGTGAGCACACACTCATGCATGCAGCGTAGCAACCTGACTTTGTACGTCCCAGGTGCTTAGTAAATATTTGTTGAGGCAGGAGTCCCTGATAGCAGCAGGAAATGGTCACCCCAGCAGTATCGAATGCTGCGGTCCCCACCATCTGTTCTTCCTCCTCCTAGAGAAGCCATCGCTCCATCGCCTTCCTGGTTTGCTGGGCAAGAACTGTGTACTCGAAGCCGGGGCTTTGGGAGTAGAGATTCCATCCACGCAGTGGGCAGGGAGAGAGAGAGAGAGGGAGAGAGAGAGAGAGAGAGAGAGAGAGAGGGGATCTTTTTTCCCGTGTTTGTGGAGAATTTTGAGACCAACAGCCAGGTGAAGCCATGGTCTAAATCCACCTACTAACCCCACATTTCCCAGCATGTTCTTGCAATAATGCTAGAGACAAGCAAACAAAACCAGCTACAGTCATGGTGTATTTATTTCTTTTTAAATTTTATTTATTTTATTTTATTTTATTTTATTTTATTTTATTTTTTGGTACTGGGGCTTGAACCCAGGGGTGCTCTATTTCTGAGCTATACCCCCAGCCTTGTTTTATTTTTATTTTGAAACAGGGTCTCACTAAGTTGCTGAGGCTGGCCTCGAACCTGGGATCTTCCTGTCTCAGTCTCCCAAGTACTGGGGTGACAGGCATGCACCACCACACCCGGCTTATGGTCATGTATTTTTGGAAGAAATATAATTGTCCCCCCGTATCCATAGGGGCTACATTCTAAGACCTCTAATCTTGAAATCATAGATAGTGCTGAACCATAATATATATGTTGTATATATACATAACTTCTTTTTCTACACTGACATACCTACAATAGTTTAATTAATTAATTAATTAATTTTTTGTGGTACTGGGGATTGAACCTGGGGGCATTCTACTTCTGAGCTACACCCCCAGCCCTATTTTTATTCTTTATTTTGAAACAGGGTCTCACTAAGTAGCTGAGGCTGGCCACAAACCCGCGATCCTCCGGTCTCAGTCTCCCAAGTACTGGGATGACAAGCGTGCGCCACCATGCTGGGCTATCACTTAATTTATAGATGAAGCCCGGTGCTGGGGTGTAGCTCGGTGACAGAGGGCATGCTTAGCATGTGCAAGGCCCTGGGTTCAATGCTCAGGCCCTAAAATCAATCAATCAATAAACCAACTAGGCACAGTAAGAGATTAACAGCCAGTAATAAAACAGAAAAACCCTAGCCACAGACTGCAATAAAAGTGATTTGAAACTTATGCGTTGTTTATTTATGGAACTTCCCCTTCAGTCGTTTTGGACCACGGTCGACCGTGGCTAACAAGCTGCAGAGAAAGGGAAGCGTGGAGTGATTTACGGCACAGAGCTGTCGCTGGCTCAGGGAGCGATGGTTTCACAGCACTCTTATGGTTCCCTTGCAATGTGTCAACCTCTACAAAACACACAGAGCGTTGGAAGAAGATGGGTCAGCTGGAGGCTGGCCCTGGGCTGTGTGTGCGTGGAGACCGGTCCCCTTCGCCCTGGGCACCCAGTCTCGTGATGCTGGGGGGACCGTCCTGTCCCGGGAGCTGCACGCTTCCTGTCACAGGATCCAGCTGGAAGGCGCCTTCCCCTGCCGCCCTGGTTCTGCTGCCGGGCTCGCCCCGCTCTGCTTGTCTCTGCCTAATGTCATTTGGGTGGAAATGTCCAGTCAAAACGGCTCTTGATGTTATTACTCTTTGGGACTAAAGCAATTATGGCTTTTCCATCGGATTCGGTTTATTTCTTTTTCCTTATTTTAAGTAGTTGAAATGGAGTGGGCCATGTGTGTGTCGAGGTCCGTTACGGGCTGACCCTGTGGAGCGCCACCCGGGCCCATCCTGTGCCTGTGGCGTGGCCTGTGCACTCGGGCCTGGCTCAGCGAAGACTCCGGGTTTGCCTCCAGGGCAGTACAAAGAAAACGAGTGCGGATGTGTTTAGCGAGGGCTTTGGAAGGACCCAGAGATGCCCAGACTTGGAGACGGCTCAGGGGGCTCCATTGCGTCTGTTTCTCTCGTGCCTCTTGGCAACCCAGACCCAGGGAACCTCATTTTCTCCCCGCTTTTGTTCTGTAGAATAAAGAGACGAGGCCCGGTGTGGTGGCGCACGCTCACCATCCCAGTACTTGGGAGGCTGAGACAGGAGGATGGCAGGTTTGAAGACAGCCTCAGCAACTTAGGGAGCCCCTCAGTAACTTAGCAAGACCCTGTTTCCAAATACAAAATAAAATAGGACCGGGGATGTAGCTTGGAGGTAGAACGCCCCTGCGTTCAATCCCCAGCGCCAAAATTAAAACACGAAAAACTCCACAACTTGCTTTGTAGTCAGCTACTTTCAAATTATGGCGCCGAGAAGGCAAAAGAGGAAACAAAGAATTTGCTCAGTATGTTGGCACTCATTCATACGTTCATGTAGTCATTCATTCGTTCACGTATTTATTGATTCATTCATTCATACATTCACGTAGCCACTCATTCATTCGTTCACGTAGTCACTCATTCATTCATACATTCACGTAGCCACTCATTCATTCATTCACGTATTCATTCATTCATTCATACATTCACGTAGTCACTCATTCATACGTTCACGTATTCACTCATTCATTCACGTATTCACTTATTCATTCGTTCACATAGTCACTCATTCATTCATTCACGTATTCACTCATTCATACGTTCACGCATTCACTCATTCATTCATTCGTGTAGTCACTCATTCATTCGTTCATGTATTCACTCATTCATTCGTTCGCGTATTCACTCATTCATTCGTTCGCGTATTCACTCATTCATTCGTTCGCGTATTCACTCATTCATTCGTTCGCGTATTCACTCATTCATTCGTTCACGTAGTCACTCGTTCATTCGTTCACGTAGTCACTCATTCATTCGTTCACGTATTCACTCATTCATACGTTCACGTAGTCACTCATTCATTCATTCATGCAGTCACTCATTCATACATTCATGCAGTCACTCATTCATTCGTTCACTCATTCATTCATTCACTCATTCATTCGCTCACGTATTCACTCCTTCATTCGTTCATGTCCTCACTCATCCATACGTTCACGTCTTCAGTCAATCTTCCGGCTCAACAAACACGCACGTGTCTCCGCACCCGAGCAGCTGTCTGGGTGCTGGGAGCAGCGGGTGGCCAGGCAAGGTCCCTGCCCTCAAGCACTACTCGCTGGGGCGAGGGCCGGAGACCCCACACACACAGCGCCGAGTCCTGCGCAACGCCGTAATTGCTTCACAAAGCGACTCGCCGGGGTCAGTAGCGCTTGCTGCCTCCTCTCCTCCAGGACGGGAGCCCCTCCGCCCCTGCCTGAGTGCGCCAGGATCGACTTCTCCTCCTCGGGAAGCCCACCCTTCAAGTTCAAGGGCATCGAACCCTTTCCAGCCTTCAGGACGGGGGTGATGTCCTGGGGCTCCAGGGTCCCGAACAAGCAGCAACTTTGCTTTTTTTTATTGCAAAGTTTTATATATTTTATTTTGTTTTTAACGTGCTTTTATTGGTGCATTGGAGTCTTACATCGCGATGGATATCTATTTGATGTTAACATACATGCACACAGCTCTTAGTTTCCCCCCGCCTCCCCCCAGCCGTATGAAGTACCAAGAATGATGTTGGTATATTTTCACATGTACATATTGTTTATGATAGTAATTCCATTAATTCCCTTCTTTCTTGCCCTCCCCCTTCCCTTGTACCACTTCCCTTGCTCCGCTGAGGGTTCTCCATTATCAACCAGAGTCCCTTGTGTGACCCTACTACTCCTTAGGTTGCGCATATTAATGAAAACATAGGTCCCTTCTTTTTTTTTGTGATTGACTGATCTCGCTTAACATAATGTTCCCCAGATCCTTCCACTTTCTTGCAAATGATGTTATTTTGTTCTTCTTTATTGCTGAGTAGAATTCCATTGTGTGTATTTCCCACAATTTTGTGATCCACTCATCTGTGGATGGACACCTAGGTTGCTTCCATGATTTGGCCACTGTGAATTGTGAAGCAGCAACTTTGGAAAGCTAAGGTGGTGTACGAAGGGGGCTGGAGCACGTTCCCGCCATGCAGGCAAAGCACAACAAGCTCTTCGACTCTCTCTGAGTGACCGATTCTTTTACATCCTTCATCCAACAAAGGCAGGTGTCATGGGACCCTAATGTTCCATGGGCCCCAGGTTAAAAATTAAGCTCAGCCTGGGTGACTGGGTCCCTTATCAACCACTTCCGCAGCCCAGAGCCCTTTGCATGCACGGGGAGCTGGCTTTGTTGACACTTCTCAGAAGCCAAATGTTCCTGTTGCCTGGTTACTAACTGGTGGTGGGCCCTGGCCAGCCGGACGGCATCTGGTCAAACCCAGCTACAGGCTGGAAGTTAGCCGGGCGTGGTGGTGCATGCTTGTCATCCTAGGACTTGGGAGACTGAGACAGGAGGATTGCAGGTTTGAGGCCAGCCTTAGCAATTTAGTGAGGCCTTGTTTCCAAATAAAAAATAAAGTAGGGCTGGGTATGGTGGTACACACTTGTAATCCCAGTACTTGGGAGGCAGAAACAGGAGGATCGCAGGTTCGAGGCCAGCCTCACCAACTTAGTGAGGACCTCTACAACTTAGTGAGACCCTGTTTAAAAATAAAAAAAATTAATAAAATTGGGCTGGGGGTGTAGCTCGGAGGTAGTATGCCCCTGAGTTCAATCCTTGGCACTACCAAAAACAAACAAACAAAAAATAACAACAGGCCGGAAGTGGGACTGGGTGGTGTGGGTAGAGAGGTGACCCTGCGGGTAACACACCGTCCTGGGCACAGAGCAGCAGGTAGAAGCAAAGGACCAACGTGGGGCAGAACACTCACCCTCAGGCCCGCCTCTGCCAGCCACACCCACCTGCCTGGAGTTACCACCACGTCCATTGGAATTACTAACCCATCCATGCATTAATCCACTAATAAGGTTGGAACCATTGCTCAATTATTTCACTTTTTTTTTAATTACCGGGGATTGAACCCAGGGGCATTCTACCTCTGAGCTCCACCCCCAGCCCTATTTTTTTTATCTTTTATTTTGAAACAGGGTCTCACTATGTTGCAGAGGGCCTCACTAAGTATCTGAGGCTAGCCTCAAACCTTTGATCCTCCTGTCTCAGCCTCCCAAGTACTAGGATGACAAGCGTGCACCCCCATGCCTGGCTTATTTTATCTTTTTAATTTTGAAACAGAGTCTTGCTAGGTTGCTGAGGCTAGTCTCAAACTTGCGATCCTCCTGCCTCAGCCTCCCAAGTATTGGGATGACCGGCGTGCGCCACCACACCTGACTCTAATATTTCTTAAATAATGAAACATCTCTGGCAACCCCTCTTGGCCAGAGGCTGTGGGGGGTCTAATGGAGTGTGGTCCCCATGACCCTTCTCGCTGATGCTCCACTTCCTTGACAGGATCACCATGAACTTTGGGGGGGGATTATGTCACACTACTGCATCCTGATGGTGTAGTAGCTGCTCAACTAAGACGCGATGCTTCCTGTCCTTCATTCATGTGCGTCCCCAGAGAGTGCCTTTCTCAGCAATGGGATCTAGTACTCCTGTCTTTCCTTTTTCTTTTTTTTTTTGAGATGGTTAAACATGTTTTTGAAGTGGATCAATAACTCTGCTGCTCGTTCTGTCTGCATGAAGAACCCGGGATGAATTCCCAGTGACTCTGGAGAGGGGCGCTCCGCACGCGCCCGCGGGGAGGTAATCGCGTTACAGAGCTCATCAACCTCTCCCCGAACACAGAGGTCTGCGGACGGGGCTGAATCATGCCTCGCCGCTCAACAGCGCTGTCACAACAAACTCAATTAAGGCATCGAGCTGGAAGCCAGGCTGGGTAGTAAATTAATTTTTAATCTATGGATGTGGCTCGCTTTTGAGCATGACGGATGTGCCTCCACCCGGCGGCTGCTGATCCAGCCAGAGATGGAGGTGGGAAACACGTTGTGTCGCCATGGTGCCTTCTCTCCCTGGCCCCGGCCCCCAGCCCCTGCTGTGTGCAGGAGAGTGGCCTGTGGCTCTTAGGCAGTGGGCGAGGTTTAATCTGATTTCGCTCAGGCAAGAATTCTGCTAGTCCAGACTACTAACTAGGTCTTTAATTTTTTTTTTCGGCAGTATTTTTCTCTCTCTCTTTCTCTTTTGTGGTACTGGGAGTAGAATCCAGGGGCCTTCTACTTCCAGGCTATACCAACAGCCTGATTTTATTCCTTATTTGGAAACAGGGTCTCACTAGGTTGCTGAGAGTCTCACTACTTGCTGAGGCTGTCCTCGAACCTGTGATCCTCCTGTCTCAGCCTCCCAAGTACTGGGATTACAGGCATATGCCACCATGCCCGGCTCTTTTCTTTTTTTTTTCTTTTCTTTTCTTTTCTTTTCTTTTCTTTTTTCTTTTCTCTTTTCTTTTCTTTTCTTATCTTTTCTTTTCTCCTTTCCTTTCCTTTCCTTTCCTTTCCTTTCCTTTCCTTTCCTTTCCTTTCCTTTCCTTTCCTTCCTTCCTTCCTTCCTTCCTTCTCTCCTTCCCTCCTTCCCTCCCTCCCTCCCTTCTTTCCTTCCTTCCTGAACCCAGGGGCATTCTACCTCTGAGCTACACCCCCAGCCCTATTTCATTTTTTTATTTTGAAACTGAGTCTCCCTAAGTTGCTGAGAGCCTCTCTAAGTTGCTGAGGCTGACCTCCAACCTGCAATCCTCCTGTCTCAGCCTCCCAAGGACTGGGATGATAGTCTTGTGCCACCACACCTGGCGTAGATTTTCTAATTGATGACTCTTCCACATCTTTGGCCAGGTGTAGCCGTACATGTTTCATGTTACTGATGCTATTTAATCTGCATTTTTGTAACTGTCATGTTTTGTCGCTAATCACGTAGACACACTGTGTAGGTACATGGATCTCTGTGCGGGCTGGTCCTGTCCTGAGGAACCTCGGGCATTTTGTTTGTGACCCCGAGCCCCTTGGTTCTCAGCCAGGTGCTTGTGGAAGGCACCATGCTGCCTTCTCCCCTCCCCGGCCCCGAGCATCCGCCCCTCGGCCCTCGGAGCGCCGTCCCTGATGGGTGTCTCCGTGGTCGCCCTCCCTCCCTCCCTCTGGGGTCTGAACACGCACATCTGTCTTGGATACCAGGCTCTCTGCCATCCCAGAAGCAAGTACAGCTGTTAATTATTCAGGGCAATTGGAAACGTTTGTTAAAGATGAAATTTTAATGGGTTGAGTTTAGCTGGAGGGTACTGCTAGGTGTGGGAGCGGTTTGCTGCGGAAGCTCGTCTGTCTGGTGGCTGTGAGTTCGGGGCTCCAGCCAGTGCTGGACTTCTTTGTACAGAGGTACCCTTCGGCATGCCACAGAGTCGGAGCAGCAGTATTATGAAGACGCTGGTGTGGAGCGGGAACTCGACCTCCAAGCTGCACCCCTAGCCTGAGCCAGTGTCTCCATCAAGATGAATTGAGTTTCCTGGAGTCTCAGACCATTACCCCAGGCGCTGGGCGGGAGGAGCAGAAGAAGCCCACATGGTTTCCCTCCTCCTTGTTCCCTGTCTCCCATCTTGTGTGGTCCCCTGAAGTCCCTGGAGACAGGCGTCCTGGTCAGGCAGGGCTGCTCTGTGTGTGGGAGCTGCGTGGCGCGGGCTGCGAGTCAGGACACTCTATTTACACTTCAGTTTCCTCCTCGGCAAAAGGGAAGCAGTAGCTGGACCTGCAGATGGAACTGTAGTGGTGGAGAGAGAGGGACAGAGCGGGCACCGCCCCGGGCACACGCTGAGCACCCAGCCAGGCTCACTGTCACCCTGTAATTACTGCTTCATGATGTCCATGCTGTTAGTAGTAGTAGTATCATCTTCTTCTCAGCTGTTTATGGATGGGAGGAAGAAGCGATGCTCTGTGCTGTCTAATGAGACGGGAGCTGCTGGACCCCCGGGGCGGTTCTGGAATCAGACTTCTCTGGTTAATTCCGCTTCTGCACCTACCAATGGTGCGACAGGTGGCTGCATCCTTAACCCAGACCTGAGCGTGCACCAGGACCTCGGGAGGGCTGCCTGCTCCGCGTGGTCTCAGAGGCAGCCGGGCTGGGCTGGGGCTGAGGATGTGCATCTCTTACAAGCTCCGGGTGCCACGGGGAACTCCTATTCCAGAATCTTCACCAGCCTCCTTGTTGGTAGAACGAAGTTAAGGACAGATCCGACCTCATAAAGTGCTCACCGCCCGCACCTGGCAGGTCCCACGTGCTCAGCACAGATTTACTCTTATTACTGCACCTAAGAACTTGGTATCTGCATTTTATTTTTTTCCCATTTCAGATCACTAGTGAAACAGAGGACCATTATGCAAATAGAGCTGGGCTCCAGCACCTGTCTAACTAATTTGAAAAAAAAATCATATGTAGTTGAATCCCTCCTCCGTCTCTTATACCAAAATAAATTCCAGATGGACTAAAGGTCTGGAATCAACTAAAATCCCAAAATCATGGAAACTCAGGAAGCCTTATGGAGTGCTGCGAGCCAGGAGCAGAAGGGGCTGCGTGGGCCGAGGACGTTTTTACCGATGGATTGACTTTGGGCTGAGGACAGGAGGGACCAGCCGGACTGTATGAGGTGGAAGGAGGAGAGAGGTTAGATTCGTCTCTAGTGTTGAGCAGTGTGTCTTGGGCACTGCCACCTGCCCAGGTGAGAAGGAAGTGGAGGAAATCCCTTTCCTGACTCTTCTCCATCTTAATCTACATATTCCTCCTGGGATCAGAAAGATACGAAGCACAGTGGTCCGGTACAAGGCAGTCTATTAAATGCTTCCCAGTTGTACACGGAAAGTGCTTGTGGTCATTTTTATAACTAGCTTCAGAGGACTTTTAAGCTATTAAAACACATGTCAGGTCTAGCGGGGAAATCAATCATGGGAAAACAATTAGCCGCTCTAATATATATATATATATATATAATTTTACTTTGGTCTTTTCTTACTGATTCTGTTATTATAATCTCAGGCATGGCGAACTCAAAAGCCTTTGGGGGCTTGGGTGGAGACGTGGAATGAATGAATTGGGCTAGATGTGAGGGAATTGGCACGAGTACTAGGGACAACAGAGAGTGTCCTCTGTAGTCTGGCTTCCCCATAGAGGACAGCCTTGCTCAGGGCCAGTAAAAATTTACCAGCTTTGGGCTGCTACGTCTTTTGATTTTAAAGAGAAGTCAGGAAATAAGATTCTCCTGTAGACTCTTCTTGGTTTTAAAAATGGCTATTTATTTCAAAAATTTAAAAAAACAACAACTAAAATTTCAAGTGTGCCAATACTGAGCAGACTGAATAAAATGTGTTTGAACTGTGAGTTTCCTGCCTGGTTTTAGATGGAAGTGTTTGATTCCCTATTCACTCCCCAAGGGTCCAGCTGCTGGAAAAATGGAGAAAAGACAAATCTCTCCATTACCCAAGCTTCTTAACAGAGCATAACAAACGAGAGGACGCTCTCCTTTTCTGATCCCATGTGGAACCCTCAGCTGATAACAATACTGATGATGATTATGATGATGATGATGATGATGATGATGATGGTGATGAGGGTGATGGTGATGATGATGGTGATGGTGATGTTGATGGTGATGGAGGCCATGATGGTGATGATGGTGATAGTGATGATGGTGATGATGATGATGATGATGATGGTGATGATAGTGATGATGATGATGGTGATGATGGTGATAATGATGGCAATGGTGATGGTGATGATGGTGATAGTGATGATGGTTATGATGATGATGATGATGATGGTGATGAGGGTGATGGTGATGATGATGGTGATGGTGATGTTGATGGTGATGGAGGCCATGATGGTGATGATGGTGATAGTGATGATGGTGTTGGTGATGATGATGATGATGGTGATGATGATGATGGTGATGATGGTGATGATGGTGATAATGATGGCGATGGTGTTGGTGATGATGGTGATAGTGATGATGGTTATGATGATGATGATGATGATGATGATGGTGGTGATGATGGTGATAATGATGGTGATGGTGATGATGGTGATAATGATGGCGATGGTGATGATGGTGATAGTGATGACGATGCTGGTGATGAGGGTGATGGTGGTGATGACGGTGATGGTGATGTTGATGGTGATGGAGGCCATGATGGTGATGATGGTGATAGTGATGATGGTGTTGGTGATGATGATGATGATGGTGATGATGATGATGGTGATGATGGTGATGATGGTGATGATGATGGTGATGGTGATGGTGATGATGGTGATGGTGATGATGGTGATGATGATGATGGTGGTGATGATGGTGATGATGATGGTGATGGTGGTGATGATGGTGATGATGATGGTGATGGTGATGATGGTGATAATGATGGTGATGGTGATGATGATGATAGTTATGATGGTGATGATGGTAATGACAGCAATGGTGATGGTGATGGTGATAGTGATGGTGGCAATGGTGATGATGGTGATGCTGCTGCTGCTGATGATGATGGTGATGATGATGGTGGTGATGGTGATGATGATGATGGTTACAGTGATGATTTTGATGGTGATGATGATGGTGGTGATGATGGTGATGATGATGATAGTGATCATGATGGTAGTGGTGATCTTTATTTAAAGGCAACACAACGTGCCTACTAGGGCCAGGGACCTTTCTTAGCAATTTTCCTTCATTAACTCTTCAACCCTCCTCGTAATCCCATGAGGAAGATGTTCTTATCCCCAATTTATAGGTGAGTAAGCCAGAGGCAGAGAGGTGTTATGTTACTTGCCAAAGGCCACACAGCACCGGGTGTGGATCTCGGATCTGGGCAGCTAAGTGTGGGCAGGTGCTCAGTCTGCGCACTTAATCACTGCCAAACCACGCATCCTTCATAGATGTCCTGTTTGACATTTAACAGGTTGATGCTTTGGTTCTCTAACTCTACTCTAAATTCTTAAACAAAAGGCGGTCACCCTTCCTTCCCTGACACCTTCCCCTGGGACATTCTCGGGCATAGAGGAGGAACTCAATAGATACTCGCTGTGTTGACCCCTCGCCGTCAGCTGCAGTGGAAGCTACGTTCCATTACGCACCAGCAGACACGTTCACGGCCCCTGCTCTTTGCAGAGTGGTGGAAAGTGGACACAGTCCCCGCCTTCAGGAGGGCTGGAGTCTGGGCCAGGAGTTCCAATTGGCATGACCTGATGGACAGAGAGAGACACTGCTGGGCCCCTCCTGTGTCTGCTTCCCTAGGTCTAGGGTGGGGCCTGGGGAACCTGTGTTTCTATCAAGGTCCCAGGTGCTGACGGTGCTTCCAGAACCACTGGTCCAGAGGGAGCATTCGGACAGGGAAAGAATAAATATAATTTTATAGTTTAAAAAAACCACAGCTGTCTTAAAGGCAGTCACCAGCTGGCACATGGCTGTGCTCACTGGGGCCACTCACGTCCCCATATGTCCTTCTCTTCAGAAGGACACGGCGCTTACTGAATGCAGGAAGCAGAGTGAAGTAGTAAGAACGGGGCCGGCATCAGATGGACCCGCTGCGTTCAAATCCGCCTCCACGCCCTGCAGGCTGTGTGTTCCCAGACCCATGGCTGGTGGCTCTGAGCCTGGCTCCCTCACCTTCGACAAGGAGGACACAGGATCTCTCCCTCCCTCCCTCCCTCCCTCCCTCCCTCCCTTCCTCCCTCCCTCTCTCCCTCCCTTCCTTCCTTCCTGTGGTACTGGAGATTGAACCCAGGAGCGTTCTACCTCTGAGCTACAACCCACAGTCCAGCCCATTTTTTAATTAATTTTTAATTTTGAAACAGGGTCTTACTAGGTTGCGGAGGTTCTCACTAAATTTTTGAGGCTGACCACGAACCTGCGATCCTCCTGTCTCAGCCTCCCAAGTACCCGGATGACAGGCGTGCACCACCACACCCGGCTTGCCCGATTCATTTCTTCACTTGTGAAATAAAAATCAGCAGAAGGTCCACAGTGCATTGGATCAGGGGGTAAAACGAGCCAAACACACTTTTTATGCCTGTTCTGAGAGGTTGGTGGGGAAGGGAGGGCCACGCAGCCAGCGCCCGGGAGTCACGAAGGACTTTGGCTTGGCTCTGTGCCAAGGTATTGTGCCTGGCTTAGAGTTTTAGGGGTGCTACTTCTAGCTACCACTGTGTGTGAGGGGGGGTTCCCAGAAGGGCGGCCTTGGAGAATCCTGCTGAGAGGCTGCTGGAAGGGCGGTGGCTCGGGCCAGGAATGAAGCAGTAGCCCGCGGGAAGGGTGGATTCAGATACACGGCAAGATCGGCCCCCAGATTGGAGGTGGCTCACAGGGACAAGTGCAGGGGGGATGGCGGGCCTGTCCCCAGACGGGGAAGCGCCAACGACGTGGGCTCTGGGGGAAGGAGTCCGTCTGGAAGAGCAGGAGCCCAGTTTTTCCTGGAGAAGTGGAGGAGGCAGACGGTTGGGGTGCAGCTTGGGGAGGTCTGGGGAGGTGCAGGGCTGGGATCCACCTGGGAGCTAGCGAGTTGGGCAACCCGGCTGCCTCTCCCTCGCAGCTTCCAGACCCTGCCCCGGCAGGCAGCGATGGAATCCCGCCGCCTCGCAGTCTCTCTCCCGGCGCGACTCGTTTAGGACTGGGGCTCAGTTTACTGCATGTGGCGCGCACATATGCCTCCGGGCTCTTTCCAACAGCTTGTGCTAAAGAGCTCCCAGCGTCCCGCCCGCCCTGCCAGCTTGCTCTTAATCCTCCGCTCCGCCGCGCCTTCCAGACCCAGCGGGGCGCTTGGCCGCCAGGACTAGAGCAGTTTGGCTGGATTTTCTGTTTTTTTTTTTTTTTTGGGTGACTGCTTTGGTCTTGGTGTCACACACACACACACACACACACACACACACACACACACACGCACACGCGCATACGCACACACGCACACACGCACACACCATCTGCTCCTGTGGGAGGAGGCGTTAACTTCTTGCTGTGGGCACGGAGAGAGATTGCACCGCATGGCTCGCCAGCCGAGCAGCCCCTTGGCGGCCCGAGGGCTCCAGAGCTTTGGAGCAGCCTACTGAGATGACAGATCTGGGGTGGGTGGAAGCCGCGGTTCACGATGGTTCTCCAGTAGTGTTCCAGCCATGTCTTTTGTGGGTGCGATGCTCGTGTTTTTGAACAGGGAACTCAGCTCGCCCTTTGCCTGTGTGCCTTCCCGCCCCTACCCCTTCTTCCTGGCTTTCCCTCCCGTCTCTGTTTTGATCCCGGGAGGTCAGAGATGTCTTCTGACTCAGAATAAAGCCCAAGGTCTCACCATGGTCTGCAGGGGCTGAGGATCTGTGGCCACTTCTTCCGACCTCTGACCTCTGACCCTGCACCTGCCCTCACTGACCTGCAGAGAACTTTGGCTCACGCCTTCCATCCCATTCACTCTCAGTTCCAACATCCAGGGGTACAGGGCTTCAGGATGCAGGGTGCAGAGGTGAGCCAGCCTCTGGCAAAGGGAAAACACAGTCCCCCACAGTGTAATTCTTCCCCCGGGATTATTATCAAATTACAGAGGATGACTTTTTATTCTTTATTTTGAAACAGGGTCTCACTAAGTTGCAGAGGGCCTCACTAAGTAGCTGAGGCTGGCCACGAACCCGGATCCTCTGGTCTCAGCTTCCCAAGTACTGGGATTACAAGCGTGCGCCACCACGCCCAGCTATGGCTATATTTTCTATAGTGTTTATTGCTGCCCAGCGAGTTCTATCAATTTGCGGTCTGTCTCCCCCAGCACAGCGAAAACAGGGGCTTTTTCCTTCCCACAGCAGGGCCTAGAACACCCGGATCACCGGGGCCTAGAATAACCGGATCACTGGGGCCAAGAACAGGGCCGGGAGATTGCAGGTATCCAAGGAAGGTCTAAAACTTTCAGCACGTAAAGATGCACACTGTCACCCTGTTTGTGACAGTAAAAACTAAGCAGGAGCTCCAGGCACATTCATGGGTGGGGACCTGGCTTTACTTTGATAGAAATTCCACACTCAGCACCCTCAGGCAAGTCTGCCAACAGTTTCCCTCTTTCTGAAGTTTCTTCACAAAAGAGGTCTAAAATTCCAGGTCTTTTTTTTTTTTTTTTTGCGGTACTGGGGATGGAACCCAGGGGCATTCTACCTCTGAGCTCCACTCCCGGCTCTATTTTTTATCCTTTTATTTTGAAACAGGGTCTCGCTAAGTTGCAGAGGGTCTAAGTCACTGAGTCTGGCCACGAACCTGCGATCCTCCTATCTCAGCCTCCCAAGTACTGGGATGATGAGCGTACCATGCCTGGCTAAAATTTCAGGTTTTAATAAGTCACCAAGAGAGAAAAGAAGAAGAGTGGGTGTTTTCTGAGGTGCAAACCCAGGCTCTCTTTCCCCCAGCAGCAGGATCGGAGGAACCATGGGTGCTATCTTTTTTTTTTTCTATAAACTTGTTGCTAACAACCAAGGGAACCTTCACTAACATGGATGGGATGGGAGGAGGCCGGAATGTTTGATGTCAACTCCTCCTGTCCCTCCCACCCCAGAGATACCCCCATCCTGTCCCCCTGTGCCCCAGGGCTGTTCCAGATGCCTCCCATGGTGGAGCCCTGCAGGACCGTCCTGGGCCGGCTGATTTTAGCAGTGCCAGATTTTCCGGGTCCTTCCATGTTGTCAGAACTGGCAGGATTTCCTTCTTTTTGAGACAGAGCGATGCTCCAGTCTCAATTCACATCTCCCTGTAACTGAGGAGGCGCAGCCTGCCCCCCTCGGCCGCTTGTTGTAGCCAACAGTTCCCTCTAAAATGGTTCCTTTCAGGTTACATGGCTCTCACCTTGAATTTAAAAGACGTCAGCTGGGCGCGGTGGTGCCTGCCTCTCATCCCAGTACTTGGGAGGCTGAGACAGGAGGATCGCAGGTTCGAGGCTAGCCTCAGCAACTCAGTGAGGCCCTCTGCAACTTAGCAAGACCCTGTTCCCCAATAAAAAATAAAATAGAGCTGGGGGTGAGGCTCAGAGGTAGAATGCCCCTGGATTCAATCCCCAGCACCACACATACACACACACACACACACACACACACACACAGACACACACACACAAAAAAAATAAAAAATAAAAATGTAATAAAAGGTAAAAGATGTGGTATGTTTCAGTGGAAAAGGCTTTTGGGGGAAAATGTCATTTTAAGGGGACAGGGAAGCCAGGCGTGGTGGTGCACGCTTGTGATCCCAGTACTTGGGAGGCTGAGACAGGAGGATCGTAAGTTCAAAGCCAGCCTCGGCAACTTAGTGAGACCTTCCACAACTTAGTGAGACCCTGTTTCAAAAATAAAAAAAGAAATAGGATTGGGGGTGTAGCTCAGAGGTAGAATGGCTCTGGGTTTAATCTCCAGAGCCACACACACACACACACACACACAAGGGGACAGGGATAGAGGTGGGGAACCGTGATGGGGTGGGGGGGACGTTGGAAGCTTTTCTAGAGAAGGTCAGGGTGGCCTCGGTGAAGAGGGATTTTGAACAAGGACTTGGAGGGCGAGTGAGTTAGCCCAGTGGACATTTGAAGGAGGCACAGGGAGGCAGCCAGTACAAGGGCCCTGGGGCAGGGTCTGTGGGTCTGTGGGTGTGACTGGGGCAGAGCAAGCAAGGGGGAGACTAGACACAGCAGCAGGGGATGTGGCTGGAGCCATCAGATTACGTGGAGCCTGGGAGGCCTGGTGAGGACTCTGGTTTTTTAATATAATCAGAATGGAAAAGCCTTGTGAGGTTTGAATGGAAGGGGGATGCAAACCAACTTGCATTTTTAAAGGCTCATGCTTCCGTGCGGAGGTGGAGATGTTGCTATAAAGATACAGACGAGAGAGGAGAGGGAGGTGCCCTGAGAGCCACCAACTGCTGTGCATGTGGTGTGACAGCCATTGTCTGAGATGGCCTGCCAGGCTGGGGGCTTAGGTAAACATCAGCAAAACAGCAATCGCTAAGCAGGGTATGGTGGCGCACACTTGTCATCCCAGTACTTGGGAGGCTGAGACAGGAGGATCACAGGTTCGAGGCCAGTCTCAGCATTAGTGAGGCCCTCAGCAATTTAGTGAGGCCCTGTTTCAAAATAAAGAATAAAAAAATAGGGCTGGGGGTGTAGCTCGGAGGTAGAATGCCCCTGGGTTCAATCCCCAGCACTGTAAAGACAAAAAAATAGCAATCGCGAGGAAAGGACCCTCCCGCAGCACTAGATGTAACTGGAGCTGCTTTGCAGGGACTGGAGGGGTTAGAAATGCAAGCTCCCGCTGGGTGTGATGGCGCACGCTTTTAATCCCAGTACTTGGGAGGCTGAGACAGGAGGATTGCTGGTTTGTAGCCAGCCTCAGCTACTTAGTGAGGCCCTCCACAACTTAGTGAGACCCTGTTTCAAAATAAAGAATAAGAAAATAGGGCTGGGTATGTAGCTCGGAGATAGAATGCCCTTGGGTTCAATCCCCAGTACCGCAAAAAAAAAAAAAAAAAAAAAAAGAAAAGAAAAGAAACGCAAGCTCCCGGTGCCCTCCTCATTATGAGTTTTCATTTTCCTATTGACTCCCTGTCTAGCTCGCCCGCTCCTGCCTGGCAGGGCTGCAAGCCTCTCCATACTAACCTTTGATCTGGGGCTTCAAGCCTGTTGACATTCAGACACGCGTTTGATGTCACCTTTGGTTTCCTGTTTGCGCCCATTCAGCTTCCTGGTTGCTTGCGTTTATGACTGGACTCTGAGCTGGAGCGGCCACCGGAGTCGTTACCCCGGAGGAGGCTCGGCAGGGCGTGAGGACGCGCTTCGGCTGTCTGGAAATTCACTTATTTATGGGAGAAACACGTAGACCAGTGTAAAGGGCGAGGAGCGTAGGAAATTGACAGGGTGGGTCCTTCGATGCTACTTGTAGTGAAGACTTTCAAATGAGTTTTTTTTTTTTTCGCAGTACTGGGGATTGAACCCAGGGGCATTCTACCTCCAAGCTACACCCCCAGCCCTATTTTTAT
Organism: Glis glis; assembly: GCA_004027185.1. Taxonomy (NCBI): domain Eukaryota; kingdom Metazoa; phylum Chordata; class Mammalia; order Rodentia; family Gliridae; genus Glis; species Glis glis. Next base: position 1,526 of record PVJS01035697.1, on the reverse strand, counting down.
TCTTTATTTTGAAACAGGGTCTCACTAAGTTGCGGAGGGCCTCACTAAGTAGCTGAGGCTGGCCGCGAACCCAGATCCTCCGATCTCAGCCTCCCAAGTACTGGGATGACAAGTGTGCGCCACCACGCCTGGTTTCAAATGGGTTTTGAAAAGCCCACCTAGACAAGGAGCCAAACCCAGGACGACCACGCTTCCTCAGATACGCTTCCTCAGGTGTGCATGTGGGCCGAAGGCTTCTGGCGTCGTACTCAGAAAGAGAGATTAGATCAGCGGAGCCGAACGCTGTCTGCGCCCGGCCGTCAGTCACCCCGACCTAACTGTCAGAGACTCCTGCTAGGGTTTTATTAAATGCACACTGAGTTTCTCCCTGCTCTGTGATTTTCCTCTGCCTGTCAAATCCCCTCACTCTTGACAGGGGCCGGTGGAATTCTGACAAGCTGTCAGATCCTGACAGTTCCTTCAGAAGGGAGGTGACGCTCCGTCTCCTGTTGACACGCCATCTTCTGACTCCTGCCCAGCAGAACCCTGCATTTCCCAGGTTCCCAACTCTTTCCTGCAGCCAGGGCTGAGCGCCTTGGGGACATCTTAGCTGTTATGAGGGGCTGGCCCTAGATGGGGAGTGTCCAGGGCCAGCAAGGAGGGGCAAGGAGAAGCCATGTGGGCAGGACCAGCCCTGGGCCTCTCTAGATCAGAGGAAAAGGCTGTCAGACTCTGTACTAGGAAGAAGGTGACAGTCAGGCATGGGTTACTGTCGGTCTTGTTGCAGAGAACTCCTCATTGGACGCCTCTCTCTCTCTCTCTCTCTCTTTTTTTTGCTGTACTGGGGATTAAACCCAGGGGCATTTTACCTCTGAGACACACCCCAGCTCTATTTTATTTTTTTATTTGGAAACAGGGTCTCACTAAGTTGCAGAGGGCCTCACTAAGTTGCAGAAGCAGGTCACGAACCTGTGATCCTCCTGTCTCAGCCTCCCAAGTACTGGGTTGTCAAACGTGCACCACCACGCCTGGCTCTCTCTCTCTCTTTTCTGTGGTACTGGGGATTAAACCCAGGGGCATTCTACCTTTGAGCTACACCCCAACCCTGTTTTATTTTTTTATTTGGAAACAGGGTCTCACTAAGTTGTGGAGGGCCTCACTAAGCAGCTGAGGCTGGCTGTGAACCTGCGATCCTCCTGTCTCAGCCTCCCAAGTACTGGGATGACAGGCGTGTGCCACCACGCTCGGCTTGATGCCTCTCTTTTGACCACATGGACCTGGGCCTGGCTTCCCTACATTTGTTCAGTTAGCTCTTGTTTAAGAGAAAAAGTTAATGAAGGCCCGAAACTTGTCGTCTTTGGGAAGCTAAGTGCCCCTCTGTTAGTTTCCCAGGGCTGCGGTAATGAAGAGTCGTGTGTCCAAATCCTACCCCTTTATAAGGGTGCCCGCCATATTGCGTTGGGGAGACCCTCTTTCTTTCAGCAGGGCCTCCTTCTCCTCTTTTCTCCTCTCCTCTCCTCTCCTCTCCTCTCCTCTCCTCTCCTCTC
>PVJS01035696.1:0-20855 GCA_004027185.1 Glis glis | reverse complement strand
ACAAAAAAAAAAAAAACTAAGAAAAAAATCTAAATCCTCGAATCCTAAAGCTCTCTATATTTTCAGGCCTCTATGCCAGTCCACTTCTATCTCTCCCTCCATCTGGATATAATGCTATGAGAGTGTTTTGGAAGAATATTTAACTAAGTGGACTCTCATCAGGAAGCACTTCAAAGCAGTGCTTTTTAATGTTCAAATATAAATGTATTTTGATGACCTTCCTTTTATCGAGTCCACTATTAAAATGCCTTCCTAATACCTCCTTCCCCCAAAGCCTGGACTGGTTAATCATATGATCTCTTTGAATTACGTTTGATCCTACAGGCTGATTAAAACCAAACTTAAAATGAGTATACAAGACATTGAGGCAAGTGTGACCTTGGCAAATTCACAAACTACGTAGAGATCGTTTTCAATATCCTCTCATCTGATTGTCATCTTCTTAGTTAATAGATTTTGCTGTTATTACTTACACTGTCCCTTTCTTATTTGTGTTTTTTGCCACCCCATTGTAGCTTTCTATTGAGATTTCCTGTCTCAGATAACGTGAAATGTGTAAGGACACAGAACTTTCAGAAAACCCATACTTAGATTTCTACTGTATATTGGTGGTGTTACCTTGAGCTATTTCTTTTTCAAACTTCATTTCATTCTTTCATGAAACATTGGGAAAAAGAATCCTTGATCCCACATAGGATTTAGATGGAGTCAACTTACATAGAGATTTTTCTTTTATATAAAATATTCTATAAATTAGCACATCATTAGATTTAAGGTGATGGCTTTTTAGTGAAGACATTAATAGTTACCATGAGTAACTACTTTTTGCTTTGCTTTGTATTATATTCTGTGAATAACTTAGTTTGAACAACACATAGGTTCACCTGACTGAAAAGTCTTCCAGTTATGTTACATTAACCTATTGGACACAAGAAAGACCAATTAGTAACATGTTTCAAGTAGGAAATGAGCAAATGTAGAATTAAATAGACAACTGAGGCAACACTATTTCAAGTATCATCAACAGCCCACCTCTGCAGTTTTCTTTTTTTTTTCTTTTTGCGGTACAGGGGATTGAACCCAGCTACACCCTAGCCCTCCTAGCTACACCCCTGGCCCTATTTTTATGCTTTATTTTGAAACTGGGTCTCATGAATTTGCGGAGGGCCTCACTAAGTAGCTGAGGTTGGCTACGAACAGGGATCCTTTGGTCTCCGCCTCCCAAGTACTGGGATTACAAGCGTGCACCACCACGCCTGGCTTGCAGTTTTCTTAATGGAAAAAAAATTTTCAAAATCTATCTCTTTTCTATTCCTAATGGAAAAATGAATTACAATCTCATTGATTTTCATGTTTGTGGATGAGTAAGGGCTATTTCTTAGTAAGTAATTAAGTAAACCAAAATTTAATATTCATAAATAATAATATATCAATATTATTTCCTGGAAATGTCTATTTAGTATCCTAATGGAGTACATATCAAGCAATTACTGGCTAAACTGCAAAGCTTGTATTGTGCAAGGCACAAGTTCCAATTATGAGCTCCTGTTTTAGAATTTTTTTCATTGGTTCTTCATAATATTATGGTTATGATATGGCTACAGTTTTTAATTGTTAATATTCTTGCTTTTTATTTGTTAATTATTCTTTATTTTGCTTCATTATCATTCATATACTCTGATGCAGACATATTGGTCAGTCCCACCTGGTATAGTGATATTTGGAGCAGTATTGTTTGACTTAGAATTTCCTAATAACAAAATTAAAACACATTTTAATGTGAAAAATAAGATGTATGTGAAAACTTTAACCACTCTACTATTGTTCCAATAGGAAATGTGAATACATAGCATTTTGAACCAAAGGGAATAATCAAACTGACCAGGGCAAAAATGAACCTTTCAGGAAAAGATACAGCCTTAAAATTTGCAACCAAAAAAGGAAGAGCAAAAATTCTGGCTGCAAAAATGAAAACTGGAGAATATAGGGGGAAAATAAATTTACTGAAAGATATAGAGTAATTCATATAACCGAAGAGAATCCTGAACAGCCTGGATGGAGGAGATCCAATAGGCATCAGATATTTTGGCAAACTCTTCTGGGTACAACCCAAGGATGACTTAGCTATAAACAATTCATTTGGTTATATCTAATAATTTCAAGTGTAATTGGTTAGAGTTCATCTCTAATAAGTAGTTAGAAAACTTACAATATTCATCAGTGAATCACAAGTATGTATTTATGTGTGTTAAGCTGTTTCATGTTATGACAACAAAATACCTGAGGTTGGGTCCTCATAAAGAAAGAGGTTATTTAGTTCATTTTATTTTGGACTAAAATCTACTTTTATCAGACAATTTGTAAAACATGATATAACACATAATGCAATTATCTCAATAATTTCTTATGAAAACCCTATGAGGTAGGTATTACACCCACAACTTGTGAATAATGTAAGAGCTTCAGAAAGAATAATCCACTTACCCACTTCCCACTGCTAGGGAGGAGCTGAACCATAATTGATCTTAATCTGTCTCATACAAGAGGATGACTTTTACAAGGATAAAATTTATCTCTATGTAAAATATGTAAATAAAATTTATCTGTATGATCCATGTTTTCAAAGAAAAGCAGAATTGCCTTATTTTGGAATCACATATAGGATCAGTGTCATCACTGTCAAACAAAAGGTGTCTCTAAGTAATTTTTCCAGTTTGTTGATTCTACTAAGTTGCCTTCAGATCTTCAGAAAGGCATTGTCGGTGAAGCTGGTGAAGCTGACCAACTAGTCCTCTGAAACAAAACACCTCATGAAATGGGTGTGTATCTGCATTACTGTAAACTACACTTTCAGGGAATTATTTAGCTATAAATAATATGTATAATGACATTAATATGTATAATGACATTAGCTTCAATGATATCACCATAATACCAAAAGAATAATCTAAACATTTCTCAAGAGAAGATTAAATAAATTTTGGTATATCCATTCCATATAATTTTATGCAGCCAAAAAAGGAATAAGGTTCCTTTTTCCTTACATATTGATATGGAATGATCTCCATTAAGAACAGCAGCAACAAAAAGGCAAGAGGCAGACCTCTGTGTATAGCTCCTTAATATATATATAATATATATATAATATATATAGCATAATATATATAGTATATATATATTATATATATATATACCAATGCATGTGTTTATTTAGGCATAGACTCTCTCAAAATTACCCAGGGAACTGGTAACAGTGCTTTTCTGAGGAAGAGAAGAGAGGCCAGGAGCAGGAGGACAGGGGAGGGACTGTCCTTTATAAGAAATTACTTTTTCTATCTTCACCCATGGGAAAAGTCATCTATTAAAAAAAATTTTTTTTTTTTGCAGTACCAGGGAATGAATCCAGGGGCGTTCTACCTCCGAGCTACACTCCTGGCCCTATTTTTTATACTTTATTTTGAAACCGGGTCTCACGAAGTTGCGGAGGGCCTCACTAAGTAGAGAGAGAGAGAGACAGGGAGAGAGAGAGAGAGAGAGAGAGAGAGAGAGACAGGGAGAGAGAGAGAGCTGAGGCTGGCTGTGAACCCAGATCCTCCGGTCTCCACCTCCCAAAGTACTGGAATTACAAGTATGCGCCACCACGCCCGGCTTATTAAAATATTTAATGAAAAATAGAAACTAGGAGCATTGGCAAGCACATGCAATATCAACACCCAGGAGTTTGAGGCAAGAGTATCACTTGAATCCAGGAATTCAAGACCAGAGTGGGCAGCATAGAAAGATAGCATCTCCAAAAATTAAAAAAAAGGACTGATTACACATTTGACAAATTATAAGAGTAATTTCTGATTGCAAAAGAAACAAAGCATCAATTATGGAGAAAAAAATAATCCTCCTTGAGATAGTGATTTTATTATATATTTGGACCACATATTTCTTGAGAGTATCCATATAAAGTTATAATGCAAACACATTTAAATGTGAAAATCATAACATTTCCCTTTTCAACAAATTCTCACTTATCCATTATGGAATATCAAATGCACCTGTAATCCCAAGAATGATTCCTTTGAAGGACAAGACTCAGATTGAACACTTCATTAAGGAAAGACATGCCTACTGAATAGACTGAATTCTACTGCGACAAAAATCCATTAATTTGCACATGAAAAAAATTCTCCAGTTCCTTTTAAGATTCTTAGAATATAGTTTCTCAGTTAATAATAGTGAATTGATTTATTGGTTAAATTATCAACTATAGAGCTGCCTGACAACAGTATAAAATAAATGGATAATTCACCAGAAACTGGCTTCTAGATATTAATTTTAATTATTTTGAACCAACAAAATTTAGAACACATGTTTAATGAGCACCCATGATAACTGCTAAACTGTGAAATCAGCACTATTTGTATCTGATCAACTATAAAAAACTCACCAATTTTTCTTTTGACAAAAAGGAGGAAAAATCCCAAAGAACAGGGAGAAACTACTAATTCAGGTCATTTTTACTCATCTAGCACCATGATTCCAGTCTTAGAACCTCCTGGGCAGCAGGAAAGAGGATGTGGGAGGAGCCGAGGCTGTTAGAAATGTAAAAGGAAGTTCTCGACTTTTTTCTTCTTTATCCTGAGACAACACAAAGTCTATCAAAGAAGACGATCGCTTAGGCTGGAGATGAAAAGGGAAGCTTTGGGCTCAGGTGGTCCAGGAGGCCCTGGGAGCCAGAGAAATGGTGTCTCCAGGAGGCAGTGCTAGAGTGAGCCTCAGGAACTACGGGGTTTATTCTTGCTCTCCATGTCCTTTTTAAGGTCTTCAAGTTTTTTTGCCACGCTGGGCATGTCAAAGTTCTGAGCCAGATACATTCCAACCACGTTGCCAAAAGTAAATCCAAGCAGAAACTGCAGCATGTTGTGAGTCGGCGGGAAAGGAGGGCGCAAGGGCAGCTTCAGCAACGCGGGCCTAGCTCATGATTTGGTGGCTGAAGGTCCACACAGAGTGGTGCCAGCTCTGCAGAGAGTCTCTCCCCTGTGTCGCCCCACGGCACATGACATCATAATGGCAGGGAGGAATAAAGGCAGGAGTGATCACAGGGCAAAAGAGGAAGCCGGTGGAGGGTTCAGGCCTGGACCCTCCTGCATGAATTAATCAGGGGACCCAGGAGAAATACCTTAACCCCTTGCTTGCCCAGAATCCTTAAGGATCTCCCACTAGGCCCCGCCTCTTAAAGGTCCCACCACTCTAGAACAGCACCACACTGCAGACCAAACTTCTAATCCATAAATCCTTGGGAGATAAACCACATACAAACCCTAGCAGTGCAGTACACATCTTTATCAGCCTGTTTGGTCTTCCCAATATAATATGTGTTGGCATACAAATCTACTTAAATATCTAAAATAAAGTCGAAATATAGTCTAGTGTTGTGACTCAATTTTAGTGTCCAAAGTTAGATAAAAATACGTTTCTTTAAAGTTTAACAAAGTCTTAATGCACCCTTTTTTCAGATAATTCACACTATTTTTTAATCTTTTCTTTTTTCTGGAAAACATTTATCTTGTACTTAGGAACTTAGGGATGAAGGGAGGCTTGATATATATTACACCTGTAAGATGTGAATAATTTTTATACTGACAATAAATAATAGTTTATTTTCTACATTTTTTAGAAGTAGATATTATTTTAAAAAATTGGAAATAGCTGCTTTGGGATGGGGATGTTATTTTCTTTTAGACAGCACTATAATGGCCCCAGGCAAGGACTTTAATTAATACCAATTCTATCTATCATTGCAGTTCCCCCAAACTCAATTATCCACTTGAACAGTTCCAAACTTTTCAAATAAACCTTTAGATGACATAATGGAATTATCAAAAGAGAGGAAACCAGATTCATGCCTTGCCCATTTAACATCATTATTTATTTTGCGATCACAGCCTTCATGCCAACAATAAAGTTATTTCTTTACATAAATGGCATAATAGTATGGTCATAGTTCTCAAATATATCTCACCATATCTCACCATATAGACTATTACCTCAAATTTATTTGGGCATTTTCAGTTTTTTAAAAATGCTTCATTTAGAATAATTCTTATATAAGAACTAAAAATTAGATAAAAACGAAATTAATCACATTACTAGAAAGAATTTTCACCAATACCAACTGATTATACTAGGATTTTTTGCTATAATATAATATAAAGAGTATAAGTGTTATAAATCAATAAATTATACATAGACTTCTAAATTATTTTGGTTAAGAGGAAATCTTAAGTGTCAACTTCATTTTTATCCCATTTATACCATCTCTAAAATGGTCACTTTGCTTAAACTATCTAAACTTGATTTTCATACTTAAAATAGAGGTTTGCTAGAAGAGTTAAAGGAACTCATATCTACAAAAAGCTTTGTACATAGCATATATTTAAGAATTTGGAAGTATATTGTTAATAATTATTAGTGAAAATATTTCTGTCTAAACATGTTAAAATTATTAAAGGCATCATTTCTCAATTCATCAGCATACAAATATTTTTCTAAAGTTCATATTCACTGAACACACATTTGTGTTTCATATTAGAGTAGAATTTCATATCAATGCAACATGTACAATTATTTCATTTTATATATACTTAGATGTTTGAAATATAAATAATTTGGGTTAAAACTTCTAACTCAAAAGTAGAAATGAGAAGTGATGATCCCCTTACTTATATCAGTTTTGGGTTTTTGCATTCTTCATTACTTTATGTAAAATATGGCCAAGTTAGCTTACTTTTGTACTAAAGTAAATCTGTATCTAAAAAATGCTTAAATCAAATAAGAAAAAGTTGTTATATAGAACAACTCAAGTCTATTCCTAGCCAGTAAAGTTCTCAAATATTAAAGATTGTTATTTTTGGCATTATTATGGACTTTAAATGCAAAAAATATTCCTACCTATGCTAAGAAGGTGAGGAATAAACAGAAAGTATATTTTTGTTTGATTCATTTAAATGATTAGTCCTTCCTCTTTTCCTTCTTTAGTGTAATGAAATTAATTTATAAGGAGCCACTCAGCCAATATGATTTCTACCATTAACTAGGTCAAGATTATTGAAAATGGAAAAAATAAACTAAATCAGCATCAGATGTACAAAATGGAGGATGTAGTTAAGGTCACAGGACGGACACGTTTCAAAACAGAAGACATGTAAGATTTTAGAATGGCATAGAGTTTTCATCTGAATGCTGAACACTGGAGGCAGAGTAACTATTTTATGTAGTTAGGGGCCAATTCCTGACTAGTCATCAATAGAATAAATGATATGACATTATATAGCATTAGACATCAACTTACCTGACCACCTGACCACTACAATATAATATGACAGGATATGTAGATAGTAGATAACGATGATGCCAAGGAAAAGGAGACATAAGAACAGACTCCAGTGTCCACAGCCTGGCAAATGGGTCCTTCAAATATCTAGTGATCGTGGGAACCTGCTTATAGTGCAACTTGTACATTATTTGTATTATGTCATGATTATGAGTAGAAATATTTTTCACTTCAACATGCAATTGTTATATTTGGAGAAATATTCGGTTTTCCTCTAAGAGACTTCCCTTCTCAATTTCTATCTCTATACTCATGATAATTAACTCCCTGACTTTAAAATTAATCACTCTGTGATTGTTTAAAAGAAGAAACATAGGCATATTTTCTATTTTCTTCTAGGAGCCACCAAAATAAAAATGATGTGAGACTGGAGATGCTGAAAACCTAAGACTGAAGGTAATAGAAAAACAGAGCTTAGAGACGGAAAGAAAGCCAGGCCATTCAGTGTGTGAACCGCAGAATCAAACCATACTTCATGGAGACATCCCCTGATTTTTTTAATTTAATTAAGTGAATATAACTTATATACTTCAGAGAATTTTTTTTTTTTTGCGGTACCGGGGATTGAACCCAGGGGCATTCTACCTCCGCGCTACACCCCCGGCCCTGTTTTTTATCCTTTACTGAAGCCAGGTCTCACAAAGTTGCAGGAGGGCCTCACTAAGTAGCTGAGGCTGGCCATGAACCCGGATCCTCCGGTCTCCGCCTCCCAAGTACTGGGATTACAAGCGTGCGCCACCATGCCCGGCTAGAGAATTTTTTTTTTGAAGGCAGGAATACTGGGGATTGAACACAGGAGCATTTTATGTCTGAGCTACATCCCCAGCTCTATTTTATTTTGAAACAGGGTCTCATTAAATTGCTGAGTCTGGCTACAAACCTGTGGTCCTCCTGTCTCAGCCTCCCAAGAACTGGGATTATAGGCATGTGCCACCACAACTGACTTTCTTCAGAGAATTTGAGTTGTCTGTTTAAATCAAAAGAGTACCAACTGGCACATACTAAATTTGCAATAACACATATGTGCCTTTGCAAGCATGTTCACACGTGTACAAATCACATGGGATATTTTCTAAATGAACTCCATCTATATGTTTCAAAATACAATTGTGTGTTAAATTATTTAATAATCAAATGTGAGCTAGTAAAATAACAATTAGTAAGGGAGCCACTGATTTAAAAAAAATAGAATTTTCTCATCCTTAACATGAGTGTTTTAGACCTTCTTGAAATATAAACATCTATGTGTGTGTAAATGAAAAATACATTCTTATGTATTTTTAAATATTTATTTCATTGCACATTATTTTTCATGTAATAATAAATACAAATGTGACTTTTCCTTATAGTAGCCCCATCATTTTACTCATTTAGACTTTGATTTTATCCTTGGGGCTTTATTCATATCCCTAATTATGTGAGATAATAAATTATCCTACAAATTGCTGGTTGTTTCAGCCAGCATTCTCAATTGTAATTCAAAAGACCTGAGTACCACAACTTAGAGGAAGGAAGGAAGATTTGTTTGTTCACAGTTTTGTTGATTTCAGGGGTTCAGCCCATGTTGGGCCTAGTGAAGTCTGAAGAGCTCAGGGCATAGTGTGGGGAATAAAGAAGTGAGCAAGGGCTCTGCTCTTGGGCAAGGGCCTGAAGCAAGAGCAAAGGGAAGTAGATCATCTATAACCCCCAAGATCATACGCCCAGGGACCCCTCCTCAGCAAGGAAGCCCCGCCTCCAACATGGCTGCCCTGTCTCCATGAGGTTTAAGGGCACATTCTAAATCCAAACCATAACACTTAGTTCAGGGTTAAAATCCATACTATCATTATGAACTACATTATGTTGTGAGACTAAAATGCACCAATAAAAGTATTAAAAATAAATAAAATAACAAAGGTGAAAAAATACTATCACTTTATGAGGACTGTAACAGATTGATAAGATGAACATTGAATTTTGCCATATGGGGCTAGAGGTGTGGCTCAGAGGTAGAGGGCATGGTGAGGCCCTAGGTTTGATCCCCAGCATCACACACACACACACACACACACACACACACACACACTCACTGACAGGCATAAAAAGTTCTTGCTTATCTATTTCAATGTAACACAGATGCACAGAGAAAACTGTCATTTTTAATCTTATTCGAATCATTCTTACCTATCAGGTAGACTTGACAGGGAATGCTTAGAAAGTATACTTCAAGCCTGCATTATACTTTGGGGATTAAAATACCAATCGTCTTGTCTCTGTTGAGTCCTCCTTTATAACAATGCCCCAAATCTTCCATACAATGGGGATTGTATGTAAAACATAGACCACTTAAGTTGCTTAACTCCATTTAAAAACTTTAATTCATCTCATTAAAAAAATTTCTTAAAACAATTAACACCACTTAAAAATTTAAAAAGTTACTCCAAACATGGGAGTAACAATGAAAAGAAACATTACACAAAGTGATTTTTATTTTATCCCATAATAAAACACCCATGCCATAAAATCTTAAAAAGATATACAATATTCAGAAAATTATGTCCATATGGCAGGATGTTTGGTGACTCACGGCCCATAATATCACTCATTTTGCACGGCTAAGCAGCTAGCCAAATGTGCAAATATAATTAGCCACACACCTCATCTGTGAAAGGGTGTCTTTAAAATGAATCTGGTTCATGGAGAATATCGGCTCATTAACTCTCTGGGGCCCTCTGGGTGCCATTTAAAAGGCATTTGTTCTCCCTGACATAATTTCCCAAATCATACTCTAGTGGTTAGTCTTGGGTATTAATTTACTTGCAGATATCTATGCAGAGAGGGAAAAAAAAAGAAGGATTTTTTCCATATTATACCTCTTACCACAAAAAACACATTTTCAATTTGCTATTCCCAGTTTTTGCCAATAAATTATGTTTTTATATTTTGCTTAGAAACATTTGCACATTATTTTGAATATATTAATAAATAGATATTAAATATTTGAAGACTATTTTCTGAATCATTACTAGTAAGGTAAAAATAGATGGTGTGTCTTGATGGTGTAGATCTCAGATATCTGTAAAGGATTCTTTTCCAGCCATTCATTTACATGTGTGAGAAATAAATCCACTTCACTGGGATCTTTTTATATTAAAAAATTTTTTTTAGCTGAGTGGGGTGTGGTGGCGCTTGCCTGTAATCCCAGTATTTGGGAGACTGAGACAGAAGGATCGCAATTCAAGGTTAGTCTCAGCAATTTAGGGAGACCCTTGCAACTTAGCGAGACCCTGTTTTAAAATAAAACGTAAAAAGAGCTGGGGGTGAGGCTCAAGAGGCAGAATGTCCCTGGGTTCAATCCCTAGTTCAACCCCAAAGAAAACAAATTAGCTAAAATGTCCTCCAAAGCATATGTCCTCTAAAGTTTTAGAGAAACCACATCAGAGTTACAGTTGTCCTTGTCAATACTTCTGAATTCTTAGTTATTTAAAAGTTAAGGAAGATAATTTGAAAATATCATCTTGACTTATCATTATATTGACTATTCTAATTGTAAAGTTACAATTTCAAAAAAAGTAGGAAAATACACATTATATTTGAGATGGTATTTTTGTATATTTTCCAAATATACAAATAATAATTTTACTAATTAATTTACATATAGAATGGAGAAGATATTGATGTTTTGGAGTTATGCATGTTTAAATATTTTTCAAAGCTGGGCGTGCTGGCGCAAGCTTGTAATCTCAGTATTTGGGAGACTGAGACAGGAAAGAGGATCCCAGGTTTGTGGCTAGCCTCGGCAACTTGTGAGGCCCCCTGCAACTTAATGAGACCCTGTTTCAAAATAAAGAATAAATACTTTCAATTTGTCACTTAAGTTTTAATTTTGTGATTTCTGATCTTGGTATGTTTTTAATATTTAATTTGTATTTATCTAAAACTTACTGGTATATTTCTTTTTTTTGTGTGTGGTACTGGAGATTGAACCCAGGGGCGTTCTACCTCCGACCTATACTCCCAGCCCTATTTTTTATCCTTTATTTTGAAATTGGGTCTTACAAAGTTGCGGAGGGCCTCACTAAGCTGAGGCTGGCTGCGAACCCGGATCCTCCGGTCTCTGCCTCCCAAGTACTGGGATTACAAGCATGCGCCACCACACCCGGTATATTTTCTATAATTAATTTCTTTGCTATTTATTCTTTTTACAAGTGATTTCACCATACACAGTTTATCCCCTTATGCCTTTCCTCCTAATGAGAACATCAATTATGAATTTTTATCCATTTCCATCCCCAGGTCTTTCTTGTCTACATTTTATTTTTACTAAAAATATTTCCTGCATGCCTTCATGGAATATTATTTGGCACAATATATTAATGTTTCAAAATAATTTTGCTTTTTGATCTTAGTGTTTTAACCACGAGCATTATGTAAACTTATTTCATCTAAGACAAGGCTCCAGTTTGGTTAGTTTCAGCAGAGTGCCAAATGAGTCAAGACAGGAAGCTAAGCTTCAATTTTTATATCTATAAAAATATTAAAAATATTTTAACTGTTCTTATGAACTCTTGAAGGGAGTTATAGCTCTTGACTCATAAAGAAGATATATTATCGTGCTTCTTCACTTCCTACTCAAAGTTTCATTTATTGTTTTATTTCACAGAATGAATTTCCATAGTCTCTTCCCACCTATTTTAACCTTTTACAAAATTAACTTTTACCACTCCTTTACCTCTCTGAGTATATGTGTACCTCCTCTTGACCTTTTTCTATTCTTTTCTTTGCATATTACTCTAATCAGCATAACAAAATTCTGAAAAAGAAGAGAAAAATAGAAAATTCTCTTTATGATTCAGAACCAGTTGTGATATTGATATTTTGATACTTTTGCTCCAAAATGTATGTGTTGCTGCATGATAGTTTTGTATTTGTTTCTGTCTCTATCATTTTACTTCCCAACCTAACCTACAATCAAAATGACTGTTTCTTGGAAGAGAAATTACTGGTAATAAAATAATAACAACAATAATACACATGATATATTCAATCATGTATGCTACTTCATTGTGTGTCTTATGACTTTACAAAGATGGCCCCTGAGGCTCAGTTATGTAAACATCTTGGTCCAGAAGGAGTTGTAATCACAAACACAGGAATTTGACCCTTAACTACTATTTTTTATTTCTACATGCTTCTAGTCTATATGCTCTATCCCCGATTTTTCTATGCAGATATTACTTTAATCATTAGTGTGTCTATTCCAATTTTTACTGAGAAAGAGTATTAATTAAAAATATTTATTGTAAGGATGCATGGAGAGGTAAAGACAACAGGCATGATTGACATGTGTATGTGTGTTCCTGTGTGCCTGTGTTTTGGAGCAGTTCATTAATTTGTTTCCTATTTGATTCTGCCAGGTAGATTGTTCTGTTTTGTTTTAGGGAATTGTTTTTGTGATTTTCCTTATGCTATACTCTCTTGGTTATTTCATTTCATTTATTTATTTGTGGTACTGGGAATTGAACCCAGGGGTGTTCTACCTCTGAGCTACATCCCACCCCCCTTTTTAAAATTTTTTTATCTTGAAACAGGGTCTCACTAAGTTACAGAGGTCCTCACTAAGTAGCCGAGGCTGGCTGTGATCCTCCTGTCTCAGCCTCCCAAGTACTGGAATTACAGGCGTGCACTACCACATCTGCTCTATTTTGGTTGTTTTATTGCCCAGTGCATATGTATGGCAAGAGTATGAGGCATCAAATTCAAATGTTAATTGGTTCATCATATTTTAACTCTACCAATCATTTTATTACTGGTAATTTAAAAAATCACTTGCCTTAAAATCACTAACCTTTTTGTTTCTTCCATAAATAATGCCTAAATTACATCATTACATGACAGACCATTTTGCAGCAATAGTAATTATGCATGTTTAATTTTTTTGTCTAGTCATGGTTTGATCTTTAATTCCTTTCTATTCACTGTTAAAAAAACTCATAAACAATTGGAATTCTATAAAGAAAGAGTATTTTTGAAACTCATGTAATCTTTTTAAATTACTCATATGGTTATGACATTGATTACATGTAAGCACATATGCATATGCATACACATACAATGAATCTGTAGAATAATATCAGTTTACTGTCTGGAGAGTTTAGTTTGAATTCATTCCACTTAGTGAGCAGTTCCATAGTGATGCTAGATAAAATAATTTATATATAAACTATTTTCAAAGCCCACCAACTCTAAGTTCACAGTATTATAATAGTCTGTTAAAAACTCAAAGAGATTTTCTTTTAATGAACATCCCAACAACATATCTCAAGAAGGATGCTGGGGGTCTGTGTAGAGGAAAGCAAGCCCTGCATTAAAGGAACATTGAGGATGACCTCCTATATAAAATTTACTTTGAAATGTTATATAAATTAGCTTCTTTTGATCAATATGTTTACTACATTTTAAGATATGAAGCAATGTAGGTTAGATGAGGTTATTTTTCCATGTGACAGATTTGATCAGTATATTATTTGCAGCCCTGAGCTGATTCCAGGGCTTAGTGTAAGCAGCTGAGTCTAGAGAGTTAGATTTTGGAGATTTTTTAATAACATAAAAGCAGATAATCCTTGAATAATCCATCATAGCTCACTTTTATGTATTTTCTTTTTATTTTTCCCCTAGAACATCTGGATAAATAAATCAGCTGTTTTTTATTTCTTTTCTTCTTTCCCCTTCCTTCTTTCCTTCCTTCCTTCCTTCCTTCCTTCCTTCCTTCCTTCCTTCCTTCCTTCCTTTGTCCCTTGAAAAATTTTAAATACAGTAACTTATTTTTATGATCATAGCAACATTGTAGTTCCAAATTCTGACTGTGTCCCCACCTTCCACTGATTTTAGGATTAAAGCTTACATAAGGATCAGAAATTATTTAGTCCTAGTGCCATTTTTAAACATCGAAATGTCTCAGGGTGTTATCCGAATCTGATAGCTCATGGTAGGTTAAGAAATTTTCTGGTGCTGTCATTTCAAACATATAAATATATATATATAATTTTATTTTAAATAAATATATATGTATATACACATACATATATTTTCTATATATACACAAATACATATATATTTCCTATATACACACTCTCTCTCCACACACACACACACACACACACACACACACACACACACACACCTTATTTCACTTACCAAGAAAAAATTTTTGTTTTGTTTTTGCGGTACCAGGGATTGAACGCAGCAGCGTTCTACCTCCGTGCTATGCCCCCGGCCCTATTTTTTATACTTTTATTTTGAAACTAGGTCTCACGAAGTTGTGGAAGGCCTCACTAAGGAGAGAGAGAGAGAGAGAGAGAGAGAGAGAGAGAGAGGGAGGGAGAGGGAGAGAGAGAGAGGGAGAGAGCCAGAGAGCTGGGGCTGGCCGCGAACCCGGATCCTCCGGTCTCTGCCTCCCAAAGTACTGGGATTACAAGCGTGCACCACCACGCCTGGCCAAGAAAAAATTTTTAACACCACTATCATCAGAGAAAAGTAAATCAAAACCACAATGAGTTATAGTCTCACCCCAGTTAGAATGGCTGTCATCAAGAAAGAGAAAAACTAATGAGTGGTCTATGAGCACATGGAGAAAGAGGAACATTTTTGGTAAGAATGTAAATTAGTACAACCATTATGGACAGCAATGTGGAGATTTCTCAAAATATTAAAAATGAAACTATCATATAATCAGACAATTCCATTACTGAATATATACTCAAAGGAAATTAAATCAGTGTGTCAAAGAGATATCTGCATTCTTATTGCATCACTAGTCTTAATAGCCAAGATATGGAACTAACCCAAGTGTCCATCAACAGATGCATGGATTAAAAAGGGAGTGGGGAGTGGCATACTCAAACAATAGGATATTACTGAGCCATGAAAAATGAATGAAAGAAATGCCATCATTTGTAACATGTATGAACCTGGAGGACATGATGTTGAGTAAAATAAGTCAGACATGGACAAATACCTCGCGATCTCGCTAATATGTGGAGTCTAAAAAGTGGACCATATAGAAATAGGGAGCAGAATAATAGTTCTCAGAGGCTTGGGAGAGAAGTCTGGAGGTATAGATCTGGATAGGTTGACCAATGGTTACTAAATTAGTTACATAGAAGGAGGAAGTTCCGGTGTTCTATTGCACAGTAGGGTGAATATAATTAACAATAGTGTATTTTATGAATATAATTAACAATAGTATCTCTTATATTTCAAAATTGCTACAAGAGAAAATTTTGAATGTTCTCACTATGAAGAGATGATTAATGTTTGAGGTGATGAATCTACTAATAACTCTGATTTGATATCACAGAATGTATATATGTATAAAAACATTACATGGTACTTCATAAATACATACAATATTAATGTGTCATTTGGCACCCTTGACAAAAATCATTTGATCATATATATAAAGGCATATTTCTTCACTCTGTAGCCTGTTCTACTCAACTATACCTCTACCTCTATTCCTGTACTGTACTGTTTCAATTACTGTAGCTATCTTTTTAGGAAGTTTTGAAATCCGTAAGTATGGTTACTCTAGTTTTCTTTTTCTTTTTCAGGATTGTTTTGGCTAGTCACTATCCTTTGAGATTCTAGATGAATTTTAGGATAAGTTTTTCTGTGTCTGCAAATTTCATTGTGATCTTGATAGGGATTGCATCAAATCTATATTAACAATATTTCTTCCAACCCAGGAATCTGGGATGTGTCTGCTTATTAATGTCTTTTTATTTTTAAGATATTATTAGTATTTTTTATTTTATAAGTCTTTCATCTCCTTGATTAAGTAAATTCCCAAGTATTTTATTCTTTTTGATGCTATTGAATCTTAATTTTCATTTCAGATTGCCCATTGTTAAGAGTATAGAAAGGTAACTGGATTCTGCATGCTGAAATTTAGCATAAGAAAAAAATCGAATGTTTTCTCATTATTACAAGTAGTAATTGATCTGTTCACATTGAGTTTTTTTAAATATCCCTAAATTTGTAACAGCAACCTGAAATTTAATCCTTTTTTGAGTACTTTATTTTGGTGCCTTATAATGTAGATATTCCTTCCAATTCCAAGCCAGTATTGATGAGTATTAATTTTCTGCTTCTTCTAACTTAAAACCTGACATCTGATCTCCTAAGGGGGTGAGAAAAGTTTCTTTTCCAGAATTTGAAATCATCTCTTCTTTGATCTTATGAAAAAAGACTAACAATGCACTTTAATGTTATATCTTTGATCTGGTAGCATTCTATGTAGAGTTTTGCTTCAATAAAGCAAATGAGTATAAGTTGGCGATTCTAATTTATGATTTATACCACATTTCATTTAATTATGATTGTAAAAAATCCATATAATCCTGAAAATAAAGTTTATTTTCTTCGAGTCTATTAAACATTCTAAGAACATTTTTAAAGGCCTTTGTAAATGGAACTCCATGTTATTCTAAATGTAAGGCCATGTCTTTTTTAACTTTTGTTTTCAATTGATTTCAGTATATTTGGAAGGGACTCCATCATTAGCTCAGTACAAATGGGTCAAAAATATTTCAAAATACAGTAGTGAATCTGATCAGAGTATTAAAGCTTTGGCCACGATGCTTGTTTGTACCTGGGATTTTTTTTCTTTCAGAATGCTTTCGGTTTTGTTGTCTCTGCACCTATATTTCCTTGAGTTCTAATGAATCATATATTGGATCCCAAAGAAGGAAAGCACTAAAGAAATATATTTAGACTGACAGTAACACTACTGTCAGAATTAGTGAAGTAAATTGCAGGAATGAGAGGTAGGGGAAGAAAAAATAACCCCAAATCTATCCATGTTTAAAAAAAACATGAAAAATAAGCCAGACACAGTAACACACCCCTGTAATCACAGTACTCTGGAGGCTGAGACAAGAGGATAACAGCTTCAATGCCAGCCTTGGCAACTTAGTGAGATCCTGTTTCAAAATAAATAAATAAATAAAAGGGCCAGGAGTCTAACTCAGAGGTAGAATGCCCCTAGATTCAATCCCCAGTACCAAAAAATAAAAAATTGAAAATATATCCATTTGAATTAAGATATTTAAAAATTAGCTATCCCTAATCTTTCACTCAGAATATTCAACCAGAAAATAAAGTCCTTCTTCCACCAATGAGTAGGATCAATCCATACATTGTTCACCCAGGTTATACATTGGATGTTTGTACCCTCATTCCTATGTTTGTAACCCAAATTCCTATGTTGAAATCTTAACCCCCATTGTGATGACATAAGGATGTGGGATGTTTAGGAAGAAATTAGATCATGAGGGTGGAACTCACGAATGGGATTAGTGAGCTAAAGAAAGAGACTCCAGAGAGCCACTTTACCATCTGTTCTGCCATTGCAAGTATGTAATAGAAGGAACAAACAAACACCCTCAGCAGGCTGGCTCCCTGAGCTTGGATGTCCAGCCTCCCCAGCTGAGAAGAATATGTTTCTGTCATTTATTAACTACCCAGCCCATGGTGTTTTGCTGTAGCATCCGACTATCTAAGACATCCACTTCCTGACTATATAATCCAACATCTATTTATAGAGCTATTGCTGCTAAAAAATAACAAGAAGGTGAAGAGTATTGGAAAACTGGTGTACACTTTATATTGTGGCGGATACAATCCTCCACAGAAATGATGCAGCTCGAGAAAGATAGGGAAATAACTCAGAAGAGAGTTAAACATGATACTTAATTCATGTAGCATACTGATTTAGAATTTGGTGAAAACACAACATCCAATGCAAAAAAGATGATAAAAGTGTTACCTACAATAGATTGGAAGACAGATTGGATATCTAATTAACTTGTAACTTTGGGAGAAGAGGTCAAAAGAGAAAATTTTCATAGTGTGTGTTGATTGCTTTTTGATGGTTTTGTCAAGAAATAGATGAGTTCAACAAGTTAAGTGCTAGTTTGAAATCAGTAATGACAGGGAATAAAGCTTACAAACACAGTGACTTACAATGTCAGAAGAAATCATTCCTTCTTAACAATAAGTGATATAATATTGGCAGTAAAAATTGACAGAGGCTAATTAAAATATTTTTATTAAAGGTATATTCTTTATTGTATTTTTGGCACTGAGGATTGAACCCAGGGGTTTTCTATCTCTGAACTACACCACCAGAACTTTTAATTTTATTTATTTATTTATTTATTTATTTTCAGTACTGGGGATTGAACCCAGGAGCATTCTCCCTCTGCGCTACACCCCCGGCCCTATTTTTTTTATCCTTTATTTTGAAACCGGGTCTCACAAAGTTGCGGAGGAGAGCCTCACTAAGTAGCTGAGGCTGGCCGCGAACCCGGATCCTCCGGTCTCCACCTCCCAACTACTGGGATTACAAGCATGTGCCACCACTCCCGGCAATTTTTTTTTAATTTTAAAAGAAGGTCTTGATAAATTACTGAGGCTGGCCTCAAACCTGCTATCTTCTTGTCTCAGCCTTTTAAGTACTGGGATTACAGGTGTTTGCCACTGCACATGGCTTTTATCATTACTATTGATAAAATCTCTTATTTTAAGATTTTTTTCAGGATACTCAAACATTTAAGGTGGGCAAGCAATACACATTTTCAATGGCTAAAAGCCTCAAAGAGGATCAACTAGCCATGTGGGTCTTTTTGAAGGTTGATTTGTACCTCCATGCTGATAAAGATAGAATGGTATGGAGAGCAAGAAAAAATAATTAGAAATAATACGTTTTTTTCCTAATTTTCTAGAAAACAAATATGGAAAGAGGACAGATTATGTGGTAAAATGAACATGAGTGTGGCTATTAGAATACGGAGATAAGAAGCAAACCTATAAAAATTATTTCCATCAAAAATATTTTAGAAATATTTCCATCAAAATAGATTTTTTTATTCTTGCTCTAAATGCCTTTATATGATGATGCAGCCTAGATTATTCTATGTGACATAAAACATTTGCATTACTGCTCTCGGTCTCTATCCATTGAGACAACTGAAATTAAAATTTTAAAATGAAGAGCGAGGCGTGGTGGTGCACACTTGTAATCCCAGTACTTGGGAGGCTGAGACAGGAGGATCTGGGTTCGTGGCCAGGCTCAGCTACTTAGTGAGGCCCTCTGCAACTTAGTGAGACCCTGTTTCAAAATAAAGAATAAAAAATAGGACTGGGGGTGTAGCTCAGGGGTAGAATGCCCCTGGGTTCAATCCCCAGTACCGCAAAAAACAAATAAATAAATAAATAAATAAATAAATAAATAAATATAAAGTAAAATAAAATAAAAGAGTACTTGGAATACTTCCCAAATCATATATATGTAAAGAGCCTGCTAATAAAATATTTGAGGAAAAAATATACAGAATTGATTGTGTTACCAAAATATTCACAAATACAGACTAAAAGGAATTGTAATTATTTGAAAATAAGTATACTTTGGGGGCAACCGTTGGTAATGGACAGAGAGTGAGCTTAGAACGATGCCCATAACTACAGAGAGGACATATTAAGTGAGGTCTACCTCAGAAGTGACCAAAAGATTATGGAAAAATAACATACCTTTCAATAGGCCTGTGGAAAACAGGCAACTGGAGATCATACAGAAAAAATGGACAATAATGTTCTATCAAAGTAGCACCACCAGGGATAAATTGCTTTTATTGTCTCCTCCTTAGTCTTTTAGGATTAGGGTGATGGAGACGACCAAATCCATGAGAACCAGTGCTGGACAGATGAAATCAATAGTATTTTATCATCACATATACCCACAGCCCAGGGGAGGGAAACACTCAGACTCCTGTGCCAGTGAGTCCAGGATATAGGATGTGCCAGTGGGTGGATAACATTTTAGTTTTAAAATCTCCACCTAAAAGAAGCCACCTCCAGAGATCATAGAAGAGTCCTTCATGTACAACATGGTAAGGAAGTTACAATGCATCATCAAAAAATATCAGCCTTTGCCATGAGATCACGATTATGATGGAAAATGTCTGATGCTCCACGTTGACCTTGAGGTGACTATAAATTGTTAGGTTACTTCCCCAGCAAGAACGTTGTATAAGCAACAAGAGAGGGACATGCATGTCCCTATCACTCTGAACTCATTATGATGTGAGACTACAAGGCACCAATAAAAGTATATTTAAAAAATTAAAAATTAAAAAAAGATAGTGAATTGGGTATTTAGTGGCCTCTGTGAGCTACCAGTGACCTTCACAGTCACGTCTTTTCTCTTCTTATTGAAGCTAGCTCTGGTGTATGGTTTGTTTCAGCTAATGAAATAGGACAAAAATGTCTTATTTGGCACATTATGTTCTCTCCACTCTGGTAATAAGAAACATCATACATGATGAAGTCTGGGTTGGCTGGAGTCCTTGAGTGTTCCATGGCGAATGCTACCAGTGTTCTTCTGCTCTCAGCACCTGTTGAAAACATTCCAAGGCACACTGCACATGTCGCT
>PVJS01035695.1:0-15501 GCA_004027185.1 Glis glis | reverse complement strand
AAGACCCTGTTTCAAAAATCAAAAATAAAATAGGGCTAGGGGTGTAGTTCAAAGGTGAAATGCTCCTGGGTTCAATACCAGTACCACACACATGAAAATAAATAAATAAATAAATAAATAAATAGAACAACATCAAATTCAAAATAACTATTACCTAAGAAGAGAATGATAGTAATGGACATAGTATTAGGTACAAAGGAGGATTCCACTGTACCATAGTCTATCTCTTTTTGTAAGAATCTGGATTAATATGACAAAATAAGTTATGTTGGATTTTGAAAAACAATAAATCAACAATTTCATAAAGTCAAAATAAGAAAAATATTTAAAAAATTATATCCAGTCTCACTGTGCCACTCTGGCAGGCCCCTTGCTTTAGAGAACTGGCCAACAATAAAAACCATACAATTTGTTTTAAGTAATTTGTTCCACAATCACCCCAATTGTTCCGTACATGCCTCCTTCTGTTTATGGCCCACCTGCTGCTGCTCCTGGCTACTTCCCTCTTGCCTAGTACCCACAACAGATTTGCATACCTGCCTTCTACCACTGGCTTCCTTCCCCAGAGCACAAGTATGTTTCTAATTTTATGCATTTGTTAATACTAATCAATTCCAAATGGCTGAAGTATCTTGAGTTTGAAGGGGAAAAAAGGTCTTATAACTTGTTTCATGCTTCTTTTACTCAAAGAGAGATGTTTTTCATCAGCACTGGATTTTTTTATCTTTTCAAATATTAAATCCCCCTGATGGTGCCAATGATCTCCTTCTCAAATGTCTGTTTGGTGCTATTGGACCTTTAATTCTATGTACCATTTCTTTTAACCTCAAGAATTGTCATTGATGCTTTCTGGGTAACATCTTCATATCCATTTACAAACATTTAATTGCTATTTCAGCTGCATCTATTCCATTTAACCCATCCATTGACTTTATAATTCTAATTCTTATTTTCATTAATAAAATTTCTATTTGGTTTCTTTTTTCAATATCTACCCAATTCTTTTTTTTTTTCCAGTACTAGGGATTGAACCCAGGAGCATTCTACCTCTGGGCTACACCCCCAGCCCTATTTTTTAATTTTTATTTTGAAACAGGGTCTCACTTAGTTGCGGAGGGCCTCACTAAGTAGCTGAGGCTGGCCGCGAACCAGGATCCTCCAGTCTCAGCCTCCCAAGTACTGGGATTACAAGCATGCGCCACCACGCCCTGCCCTAATTCTTATATAATAGTATTTTATTTTGACACATGCCTTTTATTCCTTAACTCTTTTATAATTTTCAACACATTTATAGTTATTTTAGATTAATTTATTGCCTCAAATTTCTGAGATGCTAGCTCTATATAATTTTATACTGTATGGTATAAATAAATATACCTTATGGTAGTTTATTTCTTAGATGGTTTGTAATTTTTCATTGTGAATTTATCTTGAGAGGTTTTTTTCTTGAGATTTTATTGCTTAGGAAAATGACCCTCCACTATTTTACAATTGCTTCTCACACGCATTTTAAGAATATCATTGGAACCTACCTTGAATTAGACACTGAGGAATTTCTCCCAAAGAATACTATATCTCCAGATTCTAACCCTGCTCCATACAGTTTTAGAGTTTTAATTCTTTGTAAAGAATATGTTTTTCTAAAAACAAAGGATAAAGATAGCTTTCTTGTATTCCTGGATCGGTAGATTATATTTTCTAACTTTCAATTCAGTGAAACTTAGAATTCTTTGAGGCCCTCTGCTGCATAATTGGGTTCTCAATTCTGACTCCCTCAAGGGTAAATACTTTATTCTTATATTGGCACACACCTTGGAACTAAACTCTCTGGGCATTTGGACCTTCTTCTAAATGTGATATACCATCTCCTGCCCATATCCCTATATCAGATTTTATGTTTATCACTTAATTTTTTGATTGTCTCCTTATTTCTGGATACAGCAGCTACTCTATTTATTATGAGTTTCACTATGTATTTTAAAACATTATTATATTTTATTTAAATTGGTTAGGTATTGGTAAAAAAGTTGCATGTTCTTTTAGACCCCCAGGTTGCCACATCTGAAATTCTCACAGGTTTATGTAATTGTTACTTTTATTTTATTAGGTCTCCTTTCATCTTAAAATTGTCAGAAGCCACCAATATAGATCCTTTCCTAAAAGCCCGTGTACAAGCTGTGTCAGGTGAATCTGCAGATTCTGATGCCAGGTTGGTAATAAGAGTGTATAATTTAATACCAGTTGTCTCTGCACAGAATTGACTTCCCTGGGAAGTCAGTCTCAAAATTCACATTTACATCATTCCTAGTGATAGAACTAAAGATTCAACAAGAGTCCTTAGTGATTTAGGTTGGTGGATCTATCAAGGCTGGTAATTGGGACAGCTTATCCAAATATTCTTTATCCAACTGATGGGTCACAGTCATTTTATATTTTAACTTTCTGATATCTGGACAACAAACTCATGAACTATTTATTTGGGTAGACTGATGCAATGTAAGACATGGCAGAATCCTTTTCTGGCTTTCCTTTCTTTTAACCCTTAGAATGAGCCAATCACATATCCCAGTTTGTCTGGGACAGTACTAATTCACACCTGTTTTTCTGAAGAAATCATTAACAAACATCCTGGTTTATATAGTACATTCTTTGGTCACCTTGTCTATAAAACAAGACTTTCTGACTTCCAAGACTGCTGATGACAGGAAAGTAGCACTTTCATACTGTGGATGCACACATGAACACTTGTCCGGCACATCAGGACTGCCTGGACATTTCTGGGCTTTCTTAATTGCTTGGTCCACGGGAGATGTGGAAAAATACTTTAATGTCCCTTAAAATTAATATGACATAAATTATTATTTAATTATTAAAGGTCTTATTCACCTTAATCACTATTATGTTTTTTCTTGACTTTTGAATCCTTATCAAGATCTTTTGCCAATATATGCAAACCATTTTTTGTAAAACTTGATTTTTATAATATTCAAACAAAATTAAAGAAGATAGTATAAACTTCTATTCTAAAGATAACAAACATGTGAAGAAGCTTTTGGCAAAATCCATATCCATATTTTAAAATGCAAAGTGTATATTCAAATCTCTTGAGTCTTTCACGAAATTAGTTTTCCTTTGAAATAAACTTATCTATAAGTATCTTCAGTATTTAAAGCACACTGAATAAAATGCATTAATCACTTACAGAACAAAAAGTGAAACATCAGGTAAAGTAGTCTTTTTTATTTCTCTTTTGGCAATATCTGAAAGTGGATTGGCGTTGATGTTCAAAGTATTTGTGACCTTTGTTACAAAAGGATTTCAATAGAAAATTTTAAAGACCTTGATTAGTACCTTCTAGAATGTTTTCTTAGAATAGAAAGCTGAAAAGTATCATTCTAAGATATATTTTGTATTTTCTGTAACCTATTTTAAAACTATAACATTATAAAACATATTTTTCAAAGGGGATTAGCAATGAACCCAAACATACAATTTAGCTCCTTTGAAAGCGCTCCTAGCTGAGAAGCGATGACTTGGGTTTGTTGCATGGTTAGCCTTCACTTGGGAACCTCCAGTGCCAAGCATTGTTCATGAGCCCCATCCTTACAACTACATTTGAATTATCATTTCTATTTCCAATTATCAGCTGTCCCAACCACACTCCCCAAAATAAATGCCCATACTGCTGCTGAGAAAAGATGGAGACATCAAAATTAGGAAATTTATCAGGTTATGAATTCTACGGCTAGCAACAGTAACCTGGATTTATTAATGGAGAATAAAAATAAATACATATATAATCTGAATTCTCTCTCATTTTAATACCTGGGAATTGGAGCTAGATAAAGATCCTATAATTTACAAGACTTAGAAACTGGATGAGGTAGTTGTGAGGCTATACCAAAGTCTTCAGGGGAAGAAGACAGGAGGGAAGAACAGGACATGGAGGGTCTGGGGGGACATTGCCTTTATGATGGTGCCCAGGGCCAGCGCTGAGGGAAGAGAGGCATCAGTATCCATGCCACTACCTACATGCCTTCTGCTCTTCTTGCTATACAGAGAGATCCAGACAATTCTGGAATCAAGGATGTTGTGCTGCAATCCAACAAGGTCTAAACTGAACCAAGTCTGTCTGAATTGAGAAAGCAGCTCCTTCCTTCCTTCCTTCCTTCCTTCCTTCCATTCTTCTTTTCTTTGGTACTGGGGAATGAACTCAGGGGCTTTCTATCTCGGAGCTACACCACTGGCCTTTTTAAATTTTTTTATTTGGAAACAAGGTTTCACTAAGTTGCTGAGGGTCTCTCTAAATTGCAGAGGCTGGCCCTGAACCTGTGATCCTCCACAGTACTGGGATTGCAGGTGTGGGCCACCAAGCCCAGCAGAAAGCAGCTATTTCAAAAGGCTCCAGTGTGAAGCGTGTGTCTCTTCACCCACACAGTTTCACACTGCCATTCCATGACATGTAAGTGCAAGAGAGTGCCACAGGAGACCCACTCTAACAAAGATGAGAGAGGATTCTGGATCTGCCATAAAAAGAGAGGAAGGAAGAACTTCTAGTCTGAAGCTTAGTAAAGAATGTTAGTTCCCCAAGGAAAAGGAGTTGGTGACTACACTGACATTCTTTTCACTCTACACAAGTCCTGGTGGATGCACTGTTGAGCCTGAGAGAGATGAGCTTGAATAATTAATCCAGATGCCAGCAACCAGCCCATAATAATCAAACTAGTCATGTATAATTGATATGTATTGGTGCAATCCAGTGAGAGTTTTAAGTAGAAGCTGTTTTTAAACAGGTCATTCTGAATAAGAAATAGATAACTGAAGTGTGTACAATGAGCTTAACTGAAACAGTGTTATCAGTTTCTAGTTCAAGGATTAATGTGACTAAACTATGCTCTGCAGAAAAGTGTTTTGCTACTGAGATTATTTCTTCCAGAAAGTCCATATGCCACAAATAACCTTTTATGAAGGTCCAGTTGATTTAAACAGAAGAGGTATTTTGTCTTACAGACAAGAATTTAATTTCCAAGAATAAATCACTCAAAGTAAGTTCTCAGCTTTGTTCTCCATCATCATCCACCCCTTCTTTCTGTCTCAAACTTTTAAAAGTCCTTTCTTCTCTCATCTCTTTTAAGACTTTGATTTTTGTTTCTTCTTTCTTTAATTTATCTCTACTGACTTCACATTCTTACTTTACAAAGGAGTCCAAGTTTCTCTAATCCTAACTAAAACCAAATTTCCTCAACACTACTTTCTTCCACAATCTGCAGACTCTTATTTCTCTTACCTTTCACTAGCAAACTTCCTAAAATTAAAATATACTCCTCAGCTGTCTCATTTCCTATTTATTCTTCATTCAGAGCTCCAGTCTCTCCCAATCTACTAAACCTCTTCTCTTAAAATTCATCCATGACTTAACAATAACAAATCTATCATCTCTACCCTACTCTATTAATCAACTCCATTGTGGGTTTCAACTGTTGCTGAACCCTGTTTTGATATTCAATTTACTTCACCTGCTTTGATTTCTATGACATTGTTATTCCACTAATTTCTCCCATTAATTTTTCACAATTAAATATTTTCTAGATTTCCTTTAATTTTCAAATCTTATGTTCAATATATATATATATATATATATATATATATGTGTGTGTGTGTGTGTGTGTGTGTGTGTGTGTGTGTGTGTGTGTAGGTACTGGGGATTGAACCCAGGGGCATTCTACCAATGGGCTATATCCCCAGCCCTATTTTTATTTTTATTCTGTAACAGGGTCTCACTAAGTTGCAGAGACTCTCACTAAGTTGATGAGGCTGCCCACAAACCTGTGATCCTCCCGTCTCAGCCTCCCAAGTACTGGGAATGCAAGTGTGTGCCATCATGGCCAGCTTCACTACATTTTTATCCCCCATTGATGTGCATATATGTGTGACCTAATTCTTGTATATAACTTCATGTAGACCCATACATTAAGCCTTAACTTCTAACCTGATTTCTGGACATAAAGTTTTTAGCTTCTTACAGAACATCCCTCTGTGAGAGTTGGTATCAGTATGTCAAATGCATAACATTGAAAGTCAAATTCATTATCCTCACTTTTGCTGCATCAAGAGAAATAACAACAAAATAAACAAAAAGCTTCAATCCAATTGGGTTATTTTTCATTCTCTTGGCATTTTTATACAATGCCTTATAATTGTCTATTTCCTTGTATCTGTCTCATCTCTACACCTAAAATGAGAAATTCTCTATTTTGGTTTATTTATATACAACTTATTCTTAAAGATCTAATTTAATTGTCACATCCTCCTAAAATCATATTCTCTGAGCTCTGAGATCCTCATGGACAGGAATTGTGACTCCTTTTATTCTGGACCTAGGATGCAAAAGAGTGCAAGGCCTACAATGGCTTCTCATATTCTGATCCCATTCACTTTCTCGACTTTCCTCATTTCTCATTTTGGTGTTTATGATATTTTCAGCTACAACAGTATCTATCTATATATATGTTCCCATGTTAGACTCCTGGAGGTATATTCCAGGACTATTTCTCAGTCTTTACCAGGGACAGTTCTTGGAAATGTGTGCTACTCTATAAATATTATGTATAGAAGTCATGCATTTTAATCTCCTTATTTTCTCAAGATATTGAAGAAGTAGGGTATAGTCTGTGTATTAAGAGAAAGAGAGAGAGACAGAGACAGAGACAGAGAGTGGCAGGACATGAGATAATATTCATATAAATGTCAGTAGACAAATCCATATGTGTAGTCTATTCTATTAAGTAGAAGAAACCAAATTATGAGCTAGTACGTGGTCATCCATTTCACCCATGAGCATGGGATAGAATGGTATCCCTTATCTAATAGCAAAAAGAGATCATTAAGAAATAAAGAGTCACTTGGTGTGGTGGCACACGCCTGTAATCCCAGTACTTAGGAGGCTGAGACAGGAGGATTGCAGGTTCGCAGCCAGCCTCAACAACTTAGTGAGGCCCTCTGCAACTTAGGGAGCCCTTGTTTCAAAGTAAAAAATAAAATAGGCCTGGAGGTGTAGCTTGGAGGTAGAAAGCCCCTGGATTCAATCCCTAGTACCACAAAAAGAAAGAGAGGGGTGGAGGGCTTCCATAATTGTTAATTTAGTTTTTTTCTTGGATATTTTGACAAAAGCCTGAGAAAATTGAGCACTGCTTGCAACATGCCATTGAGCAACCTGTACACTGAAATTACTTCATAAAATTGACTCTGTCTTCCTCTGTCTCTGTCTCTCTCTCACACACACACAATGCACACACACATGCACACACGCACTCACACAATCACTATCAGCACACCTATGCTATCTGGGTATGTTCACAGCAAAGGAAAATTTTGTTACTGCTGTGAAAAATACTGACAGCTGCCAATCAGTGTTCCAACCTTGGCTGATTTTAATTTAGTATATGACTCTAAATGTGAAAATCCACTCAATGCGAAATCCACTTAATGTCTCAGCTGCAGATGCTTTTCTTCAAAGGATAAGATGATAAATGATTAAAAAAATCTGTGATTCTAAAATTCCCCAAGCATATAAAACCAAGTGGAACTGAAAACTCTTCACAGATTTCATGTACTAAAATAACAGGTCTTTTTCCTTCTCAGTGGTCTAAACCATTCCATAAATTCATTCCCTATTGCTTTCACAACCTCTGACACAGCACAACTACCTCTTTGCAGGAAAACGATGACTGAGAGAGAAACATCCTGATGCACCCCCACAGCCTGCCACCTCCACCACCACCTTCTCCACCACCACCATCACCCACCACCATCACCACCACTGACTCACACGCGCATGTGCGCGCGCGCGCACACACACACACACACACACACACACACACACACACACACCTCTTTCCAGGAGAGAACAGAAAATATTTAAAAACAATCTTACAGAAAGCATTTTTAATACTTAAAAATTAATTTAAAATTGACCTAGGTGACAACCAAGGGCTTTTAAGTGTGGGGTTTCTATATTTCTTTCTTCTGATGATTTTGATAATAATAAAAACAGGATTTACATCATGAGAAGCAGCAGAAAGAAGCAAGGCTGTTGCATGCAATTTCCACCTCCTGAGTCATTCCACTCTTCAGCACAGCTAGTATCACATGACCTAAAATATTTTAAAACGTGAACACCTTCCACAATATCAACTATTTTAAATAGCCATGGTCCTGTCATCACAAACCCACTAAAATCTAAGGAAAATTCATTTTCACAATTCATCTGTTTTCATTCAGTTTACTCCTCATATCCATACTGGGGGAAGGTGCAATTCTGTGCTATCACCCTAAGTCTATTAAACACATTACATAAATCTTTATTCATGTAGGAGAAATGACTTGCATGCTATTTCTCAAAGGTAAAAACAAAAGCATGAACGATCCATACAGCACCAGCAGGAATTGCTCAAAAGGCCCCTGGGCTGGAGATGTTGGCGTGCCTCCGAGGCTGCTATCAGAAGGCTCAGCCCTGGGTTCTGGCAGAGCCACTGCCATGTTAATCTGCTTCATTACATCTCTACAATTTGCTCAACGCATTAAGGAGCAGTATTTCCCTTGCGAGAGGAAGACCCAGCCTTCACTTTGAAAGCTTTACTTAAAAGATAAATAAATGTAGCCATGGATGGATGCCAACAGCTGGAAAGCCCAATAAATATTAAGATGCAATATGTCAGAGTCAGAGCTCGTTTTAACTGGAGATGGTTTTTAAATGCAGAAGAGCTAGAATTAGAGCTTTTGAATACTTCAGACCCCAATACAAGGTTACGAAGCACATCTTATTTTAAATGCCATTGTTAACATAGATAACAATTCATTGATAGGTTAAAAATAGAATCATACTGGCTTACCTGAATAAAAGGAATTGTAAATCATAGCACAGAATCCATGTATGTGTTGAATATAATAGTCTCCAATGCAGTTGTTTAGAATTTTGACTGGAGCAGAAAATAAAATCTCACATGCGTTCTAGGCTCACTAAAGAAGAAAAAAAAAACAAGAAAGGGTGATCAAAGCATCCTCTCTGCTTGTGCCTTAGCTTTCTGTTCTGACACTCACTCGATGGTACCCACTGTCTGTTAGAAAACAGCATGCTAAATTGAAAAAAATAAATAAATAAATGTAATGCAGGATCTTGCGCTACAGCACCATCTCCTGGTCACAAGTGGAACCATTTTAATCCAAGTTTGCAATGCAGCATTTAGCAAGTATGATTAAACAGTATAGCCCATAATTCCATTATATTTGAAATCAACTACCCTAATTGTAAATTAAATATTTAATAATATCTATAGTATGAATTTTTTAAATTTATAATTCTACTTTTGGGGTTTAAATTTATTTACCTTACGTTTAAACTACATGGAAGCTTTCATAGCATTATTAAAATTTAATGCTTACATTAAGACTTACTTAAATTTATGTAATATCTGAAAAAGCAATATGCACCTACCACAAAGATAATTTAAGTGTTAGACATGTTACTGAGTACCTCTTTGTCAGGAAGTTTAAGTTTTTGTTTTGATTTGTCTTTTTACTAGGGAAGTAATGTGTTATGTTAGTATTGTTATTTAGGGGAAATTCTGGGGAGTTAAAGTTAATGCAGGATAATGAAATGATTAAAATATAAACTTAAGCATTTTTAGTCAACCCATGCTTTATAAACCATTTCAAAGTGGGGCATGGTGGCACAAGCCTGTGATCCCAGTATGTGGGAGGCTGAGACAGGAGGATTGCAAGTTCAAGATCAGCCTCAGCAATTTAGCAAGACCTTCAGCAACCTAGTGAGACCTTGTTTCAAGACAAAAAATAAAATAAAGAGGGATGGGGGTATAGCTCGGAGGTAAAATGCCCTTGGGTTCAGTCCCCGGTACATGTGTCAAATTACATGCTATATGAAATTCGATAATTGTAATATACTACAGTGTGAAGTTGGTTTTTATTAGGAGGATAGGATCAAAATTTTTTCCATTTAGGAAGAATGCAGTTATAAAACCAGAGTTTTACTGAGCATATTGATGTTCTCAATATGCATTTGTTTACTTAATTTTCTATGGTCAGTTGTGAAGCCCAGGTTTACTTCTTATATTTTAAATAAAAATATAAGTATTTTCATCTTGCCTTTTCCACAGTGCCATTTACATTTGGAGGTAGGAATACAAACTAAAATTCTTGCCACTAAAGGTTTTTGAGGTCACAAGCCTTTTCATTCACTACCACAGTATTGCTGTCCGTGGTGCTGAAAACCAATTTTAGGTTTCTTAAAGGGTTGTAGATCATAAACTGGTCTGAAATATAGTCTTTGTAATATACAATATAAATTTTAGCCTTAAAAACTCTAAATCAAGCCGGGCGTGGTGGCGCACGCTTGTAATCCCAGTACTTTGAGAGGCGGAGACCGGAGGATCCGGGTTCGCGGACAACCTCAGCGCGCATGCGCGCGCGCGCTCGATCTATATATCTCTCTCTCCCTCTGTCTCTCTCTCTGTCTCTCTGTCTCTCTGTCTCTCTCTCTCTCTCTCTCTCTCTCTCTCTACGTAGTGAGGCCCTCCGCAAATTTGTGAGACCCAGTTTCAAAAATAAAGCATAAAAAAAATAGGGCCGGGGGTGTAGCGCGGAGGTAGAACGCCCCTGCGTTCAATCCCCGGTACTGCAAAAAAAAAAAAAAACCTCTAAATCACCCAGAATAAGTGATGGCATCTGATATAAAAATAATTATGTATCAACCACAAAATATGCATATATGTCCACCAGAATTCATAATGCTAATGAATCCATTTAATAAAAATATGATTGCAAGTAACACTTTCTTTGGATTCTTTATATTTCATGCTGAAGTTCTATTACATAGATTGTGTCAGCATTGGATTGTGCCTTAATTGAATAAATGAGGAAACCAAAGCCCATTCTTCAGAAACTTATCTAGAGCAATATAGCGGCGCCATTTGTTGCTGATAGTGTTGATGTTGATTGATTCATTAGAAGTCTCTCACATGAATGACAACGGATTCAACATGACAAGATCTGAGGAGGCCACGGAGGAGAAGAGGCATCTCTTCTCTCTCATCTTCCTTCCAGCAGTGTCCCACTTTTATTGAGAGTTATAACCAAAGCATTGTCAGAATAATTAATCATAGGAGATAGCAAAGCAGTCATGGGGTGAGTCAGAGAAAGACATCAAGGTAGTCACAGATGAATCAGGGAAGGAAAGGGTAAGCAAGGAAGTGTCAGGATCTTTGCTTATCGGTCTCATAGTCATTGGAGATTTTTCTGCGTGGAGAAAGCTCCACTTGGGTGGGCAGTTTGTGCCCCTCCCAAGCCAGACCAAGGTGACTTCAAATCTGATGACTAACAAGGTCCACAACAGAGCAGGTTAATAAATAAGTCAGAAGAATAAACTTGACTTCTTAAAATTCACCTTAGTATTTTTTTGGTGCTTCATATTGAACCTACAGCCTTGCACATGCGAGGAAAGTGTACAACCATGAGCTACAACCCAGGCCTCACCTTGCTTTTAGTTTTACAATATTATTAAGATATGTTGGACTTTTTAAAAGATATGATATTAACATTGTGCAAGTAAATAATTAGAGTGACTTGCTGGGTTAAAGTACTTTAGTGTGTGTGCTCACCTATTGCATCTCATAAGTTTTTTGCTCTAACATAGGACACTGTTATAAACTCTTGGGGAATTAAAAAATTCCTCCAAATCACTCTTGGTCAAGAATCTTGAACTGCAAACATTAAATATTGAATTGCCACAAACATAAAATACCATTAAAGCCTCACTTTATCCTTAAAACCTTAGGGATTTTACAATAGTTGATATAGTATTTCAAAATGTTTCTTAACACAGTAATTATAATTATTTTTCTCCATGATTTTGAGAGTAAACTTTACCCATTAGGAATACATGCCTAACTTGTCCTGGAATTTGAGTACCTTTAGACATGCTACCACATCTTTCTAGGGATTCAATATCCCAGTTTGAATAACTTAAGGTTTTGTGACACAGTGACCTATTAAACCATAAGATTCATCACATACTGCTCTCAAAACTTTCCAGTGGCTTCCCATGTCCCTCAAAATAAAGCCAAACCCTACCAAAATGCTCAAAATATTCTGCGTAGTCTGGGCCTCTTTATTTTTCTGATGTAAGCCTCACCCTCACTCACTCTGCTATACTGGTTTCTTTAGAGTTACTCAAAATGGCAGGCATGCTCCCTCCTCAGGAAGTCCTCACCTTTTGATGTCTCTGTCTAGAATGCTCTTACCTGTGCTCCTCATGACTCACTTCCCTCATTCTGGTGATGGCTCAGAGCTTCCCCCTTATTGGGGGCTGGCCCTGACCCCCACCATCACACTCTACCTTCTCCACCATTTTCCCCCCTGTATACTTAGCTGATATACTATATATTTTATTGTTTTCCTCTTTCAAAGAAAATGTAAATTCCATGAAGAGATATTTACCTGTTTCAGCCACTATTGTAAGCCTGGTTCAGAAAACCATACCTGAAACTTAACAGCTGCCCACAGAGTGAATGAATATCCTAGACATAGGATATGCATATTTTTATTTTCTCACCCTGGGAATGCAATTTTTACGTGAATTCTTATCTTATTATTAATGTGTCTGCCACAGAGTGTGAATTCAATGACGTACATATCATGTTCTTTCAAGCCACGTTTAGATCTTATCTGTAAGCAGAAATCTGGACAAACGGTGACTATTCATTAAATATGTTGAGTTAATTTTGTTCATATTGAAATTAAAGCACTATACTCTTGAATTCTTTTCAGTGGAGTTCTGACAGAATTTTGGTAACTGGTATTAAACAACTCCTATCTCACGTTAGCACTTTTATTTGCAGGGTGAACAGGCTTTGAAGTGACCATTATAACTTAATTTTATATAAAAATGTTCTCATCTAGAATAAAATAGATTGGGAAAATAAGTTTTAAAATATGTTGGAAAATATGAACAATATGTGCATGAAAAACCACATTTTTTTTTCTGAGTTAGGCATTCACTTGGCTAGCAGTAACAAATCAATGATACATAATTTCTCAATGAGATATCTCTCTGCTACTGCTTTAAAAATAAAATCCATACTTTTATTTTGGCAGCTTGATTTTCAAAATTATGTTCATTTTTAGGTTTAAAAGCAAGTTTTATTTCACTTTCATGATGTTGCAGATATTAATCAAGACTTAATTTTATCATTTTAAACCATTTCTCATTTGGTCTACTTTCATACATCTGATCTAGAAAACAGATGAACTCTAAAAGTCCGGTTTATATTTAATATTTGTTCACATTTTTCTTGCATCATTTTTTCCTGTGTAAAATATCTACATTTAGCAAATTCAAGTGAATAGACATTTGAAAAGGACAATTTAATTTATACAGTTTTAGTCACACTCAACTATGCTAACCTCTTACATTTTTGGTCATCAACTTCAGAACAGTTTTGAGAAGTTGAACTCTGTGTCAAATGTTTTTATGGAAGCATTAATATTAGAGCTTCACAGACCATCAGGCTAGAAAAGGCAGACTCTTTATGCCATGTTCAAAGACTGCTAATGCTGATATGACAAGTTGCTTATCACACTAGTTCCAATTAGTACAAATTGTTGAGATTTAATAATATATTATGAAAAGACAGATGAAGAAAAAAAAGGGAGGTAAAATTAGGCTAGCAAAAGCATACAATTTCCACAAACAAATTCTGGCAAATAGAATATTTCCCATAATCCTTTGAAAGAGAGTGTTACAAATAATGTTAGCAATTGATAGTGCTCATTGTGCTCTTTTGACATGCAAATGATGTCCTAAGCACTTTGCATGATTTGTCATGTTAAATTCCCAGCAGGTCTACGAAGCAGTTTTTAATTGTATGTATGTATGTACGTATGTATGCATGTATGTATGTGTGTATGGTACTGGGGATTGAACCCAGGGGCATTCTACCTTCAAGCTACACCCCCAGCCCTTTTTTATTTTTTGTTTTTGAAGCAGGGTCTCACTAAAATGCTGAGGGTCTCCTAAATTGCTGAGGCTAGCCTCCAATCTGGGATACTCCTGTCTCAGTACTGGGATTGCAGGCGTGCATCACCACACCCAGCAGTTTTAGATTTTTTACCCCTTAGCAATGAGGAAAATAAAGCTAAAGTCCTTCGGCTAGTAAAAGATATACCTTGAATCCAACTCAGACTCCTGTTCTCAATGCTGGTGTTCGATTTGATTTCTACTTGAAACACAGATGATACAAACTCTGAAGAGAGTACACTCCAGTGACCTTTAGAATTCATGTGCTTTTTGTTCTCAGCTCCAGTTGTTCATCAATTGTGTGAGCCAAGAGGGTGAGATGGGAGTGGTAGAGAAGGATGGTCTTTGGAAGAACCTCTCTTTGCTGTGGCATTTCAGAGCAGGGGTGGAAAGGATTCATAGAGGAAGAGAAATAAAAGGAGCTAGGATGATTAAGGAAAAAGCTCCCAAGAGATTAAAAAGCAAGAGAAGAGTGCTGAGTTGTAGAAGAAGAGATACACAGGACACATAGGGCCCTGCCAGAGGCCCTTCCCTTCCCAGAAGATGACTTTACAAGAGAGGAGCCTTCCGTGACCCACTGGGCAACCAGGAGTTGTACTTGCTGCAAGCCTCACAAGATCCTGTTACTGGTACTAGAAATACACTGATACCACTGGGGGCCCCTGCTGAAGATAACTGGAGACACTTGTGTTGCTCTGCATTACTAATTAGGATGTGTGATTTCTCTGAAGCAAATAACTAAATCCAGCATGATAAAACAAACAAACAAACAAAAACACCTAGACAAACTGATACCCTCTAAATTCTGTACCAAAATATGGTCACCAGATGCTCACAAAAATCTGCCTGATAGGTAGAGGATTAATCATAAACTCCGTGTCCTTTTTGATGGCTCTTATGGTAGCCATTTCATAGTGTTCAAATTTTCCAAGCATATCATCATTATTAGTTGTAATAATAGTAATTATCAGCTAACACCTCTTAATTATAAAACTTTTTGGTAAATTCCTAATTTTTCCTTCTAAGTATTTTACCTCTGAGTGGGATAGAGAACATGAGGTAGAGAATTACAATCCTGCTCTTAATTTATCCCAACAAAGAACTTTAGGAAAGTCCACCTGAGATGAGTTATGAGACAGAGCAAGGGCCGGGCGTGGTGGCGCACGCTTGTAATCCCAGTACTTTGGGAGGTGGAGACTGGAGGATCCGGGTTCGCGGCCAGCCTCATCTCTCTTGCTCTCTCTCTCCCTGTCTCTCTGTCTCTCTGTCTCTGTCTCTCTCTCTCTCTCTCTCTCCTTAGTGAGGCCCTCCGCAACTTTGTGAGACCCGGTTTCAAAATAAAGTATAAAAAATAGGGCCGGGGCTGTAGCGCGGAGGTAGAACGCCCCTGGGTTCAATCCCCGGTACCGCAA
>PVJS01035694.1:0-20856 GCA_004027185.1 Glis glis | reverse complement strand
ACCGGGTCTCACGAAGTTGCGGAGGGCCTCACTAAGTAGAAAGAGAGAGAGAGAGACAGGGAGAGAGAGAGAGAGAGAGACAGACAGACAGACAGCGAGAGAGCTGAGGCTGGCCGCGAACCCGGATCCTCCGGTCTCCGCCTCCCAAAGTACTGGGATTACAAGCGTGCGCCACCACGCCCAGCTCCTTTTTTAAAATGAAAGCATCAAAATCAGAACTTGGCAAGAGAGCTTAAAATGAGAATAAAGATATATAAAATTAAATATTTTCCAGTTGTGAGTGGGTTAAAATGACCAGAGGAAGAGCATTTTTAAATGACTTGCTAGCAAAGTGGGCAAGAACAGATTGGCACATGTCTGTGAGATTATTGGTGTCATGATTCAGTGCCGATGCATGGTAAAATCCTCTCCACTCTGTCATAGAGAAGGTGGACCAGAAATTAGATAAATATAACTACAGGGTCACTAGACACAGGCAACATTACTGTCCTTAAAAAGTCCTAGCAGTAGCTTAAATCACAGCCTCCAGGTAATTTGCACAGAGAGACACTTGAAATTACATGTTGGGACCACAGTCTCTGCAGCTAATTTAATTATGTTCAGGACACTAAGATCTGGTCCAGAATGGGATATTATGGCTGACTTTGAAATGTGAATAATGCTGATTTGTCACAGCCCCAGCTCAAAGTGTATTAATGTTATAGACTGTGGTGTAGATTTGATGGTCTCTCCAGGAAGTTTTCTGCCTCCAACTTCAGTGTTCTGACTGGAAAAACAAAAGCAAAACATAAAGAGAGAGGAAAGAAATAAAGGAGGAAAGAAAATTGAAAAACAAAATTAATGACAGCAAACAAAAACTTCAGGAGCAGTTCCAGCATCCCTTGTATAGAGTATGTTCTGCAGTCCCACGTTTTGTCTTCTTTTTTTTCACGGTACCGGGGATTGAACCCAGAGGCATTCTACCTCCAAGCTACACCCCGGCCCTATTTTTTATCCTTTATTTTGAAACCGGGTCTCACTAAGTTGTAGAGGACCTCACTAAGTAGCTGAGGGTGGCCATGAACCCGGATCCTCCAGTCTCCACCTCCCAAGTACTGGGATTACAAGCGTGCACCACCACGCCCGGCTACATTTTGTCTTCTTTAAAGGAGGATGGAGTAGAAACTACAAGCACATCTCAGTTTAACAGGAAGGTGTTCTCCAACCCTATTCTTTTCTTCATGTTCTTGTTAAGAACTTAACTGCACAACTGTTAAGTCCCCCTATCCTGGTTGTTTAAAAAGAGTTGGTAGAGTAGAAGCCCTGAATTCACATTCAATCCAATTTATCAAAAACTTGATAAATTCAGTTGAATACATGGGCTTGTACTCACATCCATGTGCAAATGCACACAAAGTCAGATGCCACCATTATTATTGCATTTGAGGCTTAGAATAATGCAGCTTATCTATCATTATAGCAGTTAACAATAGAGATAAACCATCAGGCTTTAGAAAGTCCCATAAAAAACATGCCCATTACACTATTTGTAGATGAGTCTCCTGAAAATGATGCTTGCATTTTCCATGTGGACCCAGAGAAGGTTAAGGTGAATTGAAGTTCTGCTAGCAACACCTCTTCTTTTAGTAGGGGATATCAGCAAACCTATAGTTTATAAAAACCCCTGAACTAATATAAGCTACTTACATGTTCCAATAAGCAAATAGAGGGGGAGTTCAGTACAGTTTTTTGATGCATAGAAAGTATTTCTCTGATATAAATTATAGATGTAAGATACTCATATTCAATGCAGAGAATTATTTACCAAAGATGTTTTATATAAAGTACAATTTTATGAGCAGGGCATAGTGGTACATGCCTGTAATTCCAGTACTTGGAAGGCTGAGACAGAAAGATTGCAGGTTCGAAGCCAGCCTCGGTAATTTAGTGAGGCTCTCATCAATTTAGTGAGACTCTTTTTCAAAAAATAAAAAATAGAATAAGGCTGAGGGTGTAGCTCAAAGGTAGTCTACCCCTGGGTTCAACCCCCCGTTACCACACACACACAAAAGTAAATTTTATGGAAGAAATGAGATAAATATGTAAAATTATAAACAGTAAAATTAGTTCCATTTGATTTTTCTACATACCATTATAACCATAAAATCCTTAGGTGATACACACAAATGGCCCTACTTCTTATTCTCTAAAAGGGATTCCATTGACTCAAGATAATTGTTGTTGTTATTTTATTTATCTCTTTCAATAATTTCACTTCAGTTTTCATTATAGTTCTAATATGTAGCCAACTGGACTTTCTACTTAAATGTAGCAAAACCATCTGAGAAGATAAAACAGTCAGACCAACTCTGAATGGGGTCAATAGTCAGTCTCATTAAGATGATTTAAATACTGGTACCACTATAATTATTCTTTGCTCTTTTCCATTATATACTACAGCATTTCATGAAATATATCAAATATTGCTTGATGGAAACAAACTGAGGGACCCAAGAAAAACTCTTAGTGTACTTTAGTACATAATGATTTCTGAGCATCTAAAGAGTCTGGACCCAGCTCCCTTATAGTTACAGAGTTTCTTGAGATTTAATTTGCATGCATACATTATATAACTAAACCTTAGTTTTTATACAGCCATTATTTCCCATGATCTTTTTCTCCTCACTTTGTCTTCTGCAAATTAGCTTTATGAATTCAATATTGATAAGTATGTATATTCCCTCTCCCAAAGTACAGAATGGATGTATTTCCTATATTAAATATAGATTGCTTAATACTAGACTAACTCATTTATTAAGAAATAAAGTCTTTTCCTACAAAGTCTCCCTACTAACATTATTAAATTAAATAACTGGGACAGTTATTTTTACTCCTCTACCTCGTGAAGTAAAAATTAAATAGTTAAGCAAAGAATTTGTTTCTAACACACTGCTGTGTTGGTCTGCTAAAAATTCACTGTTTTTATTCATTATTTACTTAAGTAGTCTATATTATGCACTGTTTGTTTTTACTCTTTAACCTAACAATTTATCTTAATTGTAGTGCCTGCTTAAAACAATGAGTCGTGTTAGGACTTTCACAATTGCATGTATATGGAAATATCATGTATTTTTCATGAAACTTAAAATTGTGTCAGTAAGTGTGGACATGTTGCAAAGAATGATGAAGCAGGTACATACCTCACTGGAAAAAAGATAATTTAAAAAATGGGGTAGTAGTTCAATGCTATCTTAAAGTTTTTGTGTTTCCCTTTCAATGATAATTCTAGTCTTTCACACTATAGGTTTCATTATTATGAATAATTTATTCATCTCATGCCTACTTTAACAAAAGTAATTTAGGTATAAATATTAACACAACAATTTGAGTAAGTGTTTAGAAATTCTCTAGGAGGGCTGCATATTTCTAAGCTACAAAACGGATCATCATTTATATTTTTATAAAACAGCTGTTTTTTAAAATCCACTTAAATACCAAAATGACAGAAACTAA
Organism: Glis glis; assembly: GCA_004027185.1. Taxonomy (NCBI): domain Eukaryota; kingdom Metazoa; phylum Chordata; class Mammalia; order Rodentia; family Gliridae; genus Glis; species Glis glis. The sequence goes on along the minus strand of PVJS01035694.1, from coordinate 17,364 downwards.
GTAAAAATCTTACCATTTGTACTTACACTTTAGCTGGTATAAAATGGCATACATTTTAAGGGATACTTACAGTATTACACACTTAGACAGCTATAAGTAATGAATCCTTGAATTTTCCCCAGTCTGTAGAGGTGCCTTGTCAAATACAGATCCAATCTCAGTTTCCTGAGATTCTTCATACTGGTTCAAGTTTCCATTGTGACCCTCTGGTCATTTAGGCATTGCTCTGGCTTTGGTCTTTATCATGGGGCTGACACCAATAGCCACATGAAAACCCATTGTCTAAAAGTAGAATACACAGGCTTGTGAAAGTTCTGCATGCACACTCTGGGGGCCATATCACTAATACTAATAAGATGCATAATTAATTTTCTATTTTTTTTGCGGTACCGGGGATTGAACCCAGGGGCGTTCTACCTCTGCGCTACACCCCCAGCCCTTTTTTTATACTTTATTTTGAAACCGGGTCTCACAAAGTTGCAGAGGGCCTCACTAAGAGAGAGAGAGGGAGAGAGAGAGAGAGAGAGAGAGAGAGAGAGCTGAGGCTGGCCGCGAACCCGGATCCTCCAGTCTCCACCTCCCAAAATTGGTAAGATACTTCAGAAAAGAAATCAACTCTTCTTGTTTATTTGAAATTTTTATGTTTTACCAGGTATTAAGTCAAACATTAAACCTAATAATAATGAAAATATTATTCAAAGCAAAAAATAATAATTAAAGCCAGCATAGGAAAATCAATATTTTTTTATCCTGGAATTTAATAACAGGGGCTATTTATGAGTGAGTTTATCAACAAACGTAACATCTAGTTCATTATTATTTTTAACGTGCTTCTATTGGTGCATTGGAGTCTCACATCACAACGAATATCTATTTGATGTTAACATACATGCACACAGCTCTTTGTGTCCTCCCCACCTCCCCCCACCCATATGAAGTACCAAGAATGATGTTGGTATATTTTCACAAGTATATATTGTTTATGATAGTAATTCCACTGATTCACTATTTTCTTGCCCTTTCCCTTCCCTTGTACCACTTCCTTTGCCCCACTGAGGGTCCTCCATTATCAACCGGAGTCCCTTGTGTGTCCCCACTACTCCCTAGGTTGTGCATATTAATGGAAACATATGTCCCTTCTTTTTTTGTGATTGAGTGATCTCAGTTAACATAATGTTCTCCAGATCCTTCCATTTTCTTGCAAATGATATTATTTTGTTCTTCTTTATTGCTGAGTAGAATTCCATTTGTGTATTTCCCACAATTTTGTATTCCACATATCTGTTGATGGACAGCTAGGTTGGTTCCATAATTTGGCCACTGTGAATTGTGCTGTTATAAACATGGGTATGCATATATTATTGTTGTTTTCTAGTTTCAATCCCTTTGGTATGATACCCAGTAGTGGTATAGCCAGATCATATGGTGGGTCCATTCCCAGTTTTCTGAGGAACCTTCACACTGATCTCCATAGTGGTTGAACTAGTTTGCAATACCACCAACAGTGTAGAAGATTCCCAATTTCCCCATATCCTCGCCAACATTTGTTGTTGTTTGACTTCTTAATGACTGCCATTCTAATTGGGGTTAAATGAAATCTTAGAGTAGTTTTGATTTGCATCTCCCTGATTGCTAATGATGTTGAACATTTTTTCATGTATCTATTGGCCATTTGTATCTCTTCTTTCATAAAGTGTCTATTCATTTCAGTTGCCCACTTTTTGATCGGATTATTTGTTTTCTTAGTGTAAAGTCTTTTAAGTTCTTTGCATATTCTAGATATTAGACCTCTGTCAGAGGGATAGCTTGCAAACATCTTCTCCCATTCCACAGGCTTTCTCTTTAGGCTCTTGATGGTTTCCTTTGATGAGCAGAAACTTTGTAGTTTAATGCTATCCCACTTATTAATTCTTGTTTTAATTTCCTGTGCTTTGGAGGTCTTGTTGAGGAAGCTTCTACCTGTGCCTATATGTTGGAGTGCTGAACCTATGCCTTCCTCTAATAATTTCACAGACTCTGGTCTAACTTCCAGGTCTTTGATCCATCTCGAGTTGACACCTGTGCAGGGTGAGAGGTAAGGATTTAGTTCCATTTTTCTACAGGTAGATAACCAGTTTTCCCAGCACCATTTGTTGAAAAGACTGTCCTTTCTCCAACGTATGTGTTTAGCACCTTTGTCAAAAATCAATTGACTATAAGTTTGTGAACTTGTTTCTGTATCTTCTATTCTGTTCCACTGGTCTATGTATCTGTTGTTGTGCCAATACCATGCTGATTTTATTACTATAGCTCTGTAGTACAATTTGAAGTCAGGAATTGTTATGCCTCCTGCATAGTTCTTATTGCTGAGAATTGCTTTGGCTATTCTGGGTCTTTTGTTTCTCCATATGAAATTAATGACTGATTTTTCTAGCTCTGCGAAAAATGATGTTGGTATTTTGATAGGGATTGCATTGACTCTGTAGATCATTTTTGGCAGGATGGCCATTTTGATAATATTTATTCTGCCTATCCAAGTGCAGGGGAGATCTTTCTGTCTTCTAAGATCTTCTTTGATTTCTTTCTTCAGTGTTCTATAGTTTTCATTGTAGAGGTCTTTTACCTCTTTGGTTAAGTTTATTCCTAGGTATTTGATTGGTTTTGAAGTTGTGAATGGAATTGTTTTCTGGATTTCTTTCTCAGTGGATTCATGGTTGGCATATATGAAAGCTACTGATTTTTTTAGGTTGATCTTGTATCCAGCTACTTTGCTAAATTTATTGATCAGCTCTAGTAGATTTTTGGTTGAGTTCTCTGGGTCTTCTAGATATAGGATCGTATCATCTGCAAAAAAGATGATTTTAATTCTTCTTTTCCTATTTGAATTCCTTTGATATCCTTCTCTCGTCTTATTGCTCTGGCAAGAGTTTCAAGGACTATATTGAAAAGGAGCGGTGATAGTGGGCATCCTTGTCTTGTTCCAGTTTTTAAGGGGAATTCTGGCAATTTTTCCCCATTCAATATGATGTTGGCTTTGGGTCTCTTATATATTGACTTAATGATGTTGAGGTATGTTACTTCTATTCCGATTTTCTGTAGAGTTCTTAACATGAATGGGTGTTGAATTTTGTCAAATGCTTTTTCCGCAAATGATCATGTGATTCTTGTTTTTAGTTCTATTTATATGGTGAATAACATGAATAACGTGTTTTGCATCTGTTGAACCAGCCTTGCTTTCCTGCGATGAAACCAACTTGGTTATGGTGTATGATTTTCTCAATGTGGTTTTGAATGTGCATGGCTAGTATTTTGTTTTGAATTTTTGCGTCTATGTTGATTAATGATATTGGTCTGTAATTCTCTTTTCTTGAAGTGTCTTTATTTGGCTTTGGTATTAATTTGATGTTGGCCTCATAAAAGGAATTTGGGAGAATTTCATGTCTTTCAATTACACAGAATAGTTTGTGAAGTATTGGTTTTAGTTCTCCTGTAAAGGTTTCGTAGAATTCGGCTGGAAAACCATCTGGACCTGGGCTTTTCTTTGATGGCATACTTTTTATTGCTGTTTCTATCTCTGTGCTTGCTATTGGTTGATTCAGGTTTTCTATATCCTCTTGGTTCAATTTAGGTAGGTTGTATGTGTCTAGAAATCTTTCAATTTCTTTCATGTTTTCCATTTTATTGGAATATAAGTTTTCAAAGTAGTTTCTTATGATCCTCTGGATTTCTCCATTATCTGTGGTGATGTCCCCTTTTTCATTTCTGATTTTGGTAATTTGGGTTGATTCTCTCCTTCTTTTGGTTAGGTTAGCCAGTGGTTTGTCAATTTTGTTAATCTTCTCAAAGAACCAGCTTCTTGTTTTGTTGATACTTTGTATTGTTTTTTAAATCTCTATTTCATTAATTTCTGCTCTGATTTTAGTTATCTTCTGCCTCCTACTGGCTTTGGGATTGGACTGTTCCTATTTTTCAAGATTCTTGAGGTGTGTCATTAGGTTACTTGTTTGGATGTCTTCTGTTTTTCTTATGTGGGCACTCAGTGCTGTAAATTTTCCTCTTAACACTGATTTTAAAGTGTCCCATAGATTTTGGTATGTCGTGTCCCTATTTTCATTAAATTCCAGGAATTTTTTTATTTCTCCCCTCATTTCTTTTCTGATCCATTCCTCGTTCAGAAGTGTATCATCCAGTCTCCATGTACTTATGTGATTACTTCTAGTCTTCCTGTTAATTTCCAGTTTCATTCCATTGTGATCTGAGAAGATGCAGGGAATTATATCACATCTTTTGAATTTGTTGGCACTTGCTTTGTGACCCAATATGTGGTCTATTTTTGAGAATATTCCATGGGCAGCTGAGAAAAATGTGTATTCAGGTGTTGCTGGTTGAAATAATCTGTATGTGTCTATTAGATCCATTTGGTCTATGGTTTTCTTTAGGTCTATACAATCTTTATTCATCTTTTGTCTGGAGGATCAATCTAGTGGCATAAGTGGTGTGTTGAAGTCTCCCAATATTACTTTATTTGTGTCTATTTGGGACCTGATGTCCTGAAGACTTTGTTTTATGAATGTGGGTGCACCCACACTTGGGGCATAAATGTTTACTATTATTATATCTTCTTGTTGGATTGTTCCTTTTATTAGTAAGAAGTGACCCACTTTGTCTCTTCTGATGTGTTTTAGCTTAAGGTCTGTTTTGTCAGATATAAGTGTTGCTACCCCTGCTTGTTTTCAATCTCCGTTTGCATGGTATATCTTTTTCCATCCTTTTACCTTTAGTGTATGAGTATCTTTGGCTAGAAGGTGAGTTTCTTGTAAGCAGCATATAGTTGGGTTATTCTTTTTAATCCACATTGCCAGTCTATGCCTTTTAATTGGGGAGTTGAGTCCTTTGACATTCAATGTTATTATTGAGATATGATTTTTGTTTCCTGTCATTTTGAGTTCTATTTTCTGTTCGCTGTAGTAACAAATCTCCTTGTTCACTTGCCTACCTGGTGGAGTTCACCTCTCCTGTTGTTCTGAAAATTGCTTGTTTTTCCTTCTTTGTGATTTATTTCTTTTAGGATTTTCTCAAGTGTTGGCTTAGTCCTCATGAATTCTTTAAGTGTTTGTTTATCATGGAATATTTTTATTTCTCTATCAATTTTAAATGATAGCTTTGCTGGATATATCAGTCTTGGTTGGAAGTTGTTTTCTTTCAGGGTCCGGAGTACTTCATACCAATCCCTCCTGGCATTCCTGACTTGGGTTGAGACGTCTGGGGTGATTTTTATTATTTTGCCCCTGTATGTCACCTGTTCTTTTGCTCTTGCTGCTTTTAGGATTCTTTGGCCTCTACGTTAGACATCTTAATTATTATGTGGCATGGGGAGGTCCTTCTTTGGTCCTGTCTTAATGGTGTTCTATATGTCTCCTGTATGTGAATGTCCAAATCCTCTTCTACGTTCAGAAAATTCTCTGAAATTATTTCTTTGAAGAGGTTTCTTATACCCTTGATCTGTGTTTCTAATCCTTTTTCGAGCCTTTTATCCTTAGATTAGGACATCTTGTATTGTCCTGTATTTCTTGGATGGCCAGGGTGTGTTGTAATATCTTCTGTGTATTGTTGACTGTGTTTTCAGTTTTGAATGAGCTGTCTTCCAGGAGTGATACCCTGTTTTCCATGTGGTTGAGCCTACTAGAGTCAGTTTCTATTGCAGTCTTTAATTCGTTTATTGACTCCTTCATTTCGTTCAGTGTTTCGTTCTGATTCTTTCTTAGAGCCTCAACTTCCCCCTTCATCTCCTCTATGCTTTCTTTGAGGTCTTTCATCATTTTGAAGATCAAAATTCTGAATTATCTGTCTTGCATTTCCTGTAGGTCAATATCAGTAATCTCACTTGATGCACTGTGAGTGTTTCTTGATTGTTCCTCATTCTTGTATTTTCGGTGTTTTCAATTTTGTGTTTCTGTTGCCTCCCCATCATCTTCCTTTCTATGTATAAGACCTCTTGCTGGTCCCTGTGGACCCAATTGGGTCAGTGAACTGTAGGCAATGGTTCCCTCCCATCTGGTTGACCCAAGCGCGGTGTGTGTGTGTGTGTGGGGGGGGCACGCAGGTTCAAGAGCTCGGGTGTTGGCATGTGAGGTTCACTTTGAGGTGTGGTGTTGAATGTGGGTTCCAAGGCACGGGTGATGGTGCTGGAAGATGCCGGGTCTCCGAGGCACGGATACTTAGGGTCGCCCGGGCCCCACGGGGTACACACATGCTCTGGGTCTTGGGAGGCATTGCCGGAGGTTGCCCGGGCTCTGATGCAGTGCTGCATATCTTGTGCAGGCCCGAGGGGGATGCAGACTTCAGGTATCGGGTGGCGGCGCCTGAGGGTGCACAGGCACTGAGGCATGGTGCAGAAGATCGCACGCAGGCAACAGTGAGGTGCGCAGGCTCCTGGATCTCAGGTGGTGGCACCGGAGCATTCCCTGGCTATGAGGTGGTGTGGAGGATCACACAGGACATTGGGGCTAGCCTAGGCAGGGCGCGGCTGGCCGCCAGGGTCACGTGGGACATTGGGGCTGCCCTAGGCGGGGCATGGCTGTCCACCTGGGTCGCCCAGGACATTGGGGCTGACCTAGGTGGAGGGCAGGGGCCCCCCTGGTCACGCGGGATGTTGGAGCTGGCCTAGGCGGGGTGCGGCTGGCCGCCCAGGTCTCGTGGAACGTTGGGGCAAGCCTGGGCAGGGCACAGCTCCATCTAGTTCATTATTAAGAGCCTAACTGAGAAAGATGTTTAAAATCAATAATGCTTTTAATTCCAAAACTGGGTGCCCATCAGAATTCTGTTTCCTTTAGAAATATAAAACTAGTATTTTTCACCTTAAAATGTCTGGCTGACTTTGTGTAAGACTCCCAAAATATATTCAACTATTTTAAACACAATGTCTAAGGCCTAGATATATCACCCCCCATGCTGTAAATCACTATCTGGCAGTTACTTATCATGACAGTCATGTGCAGCAAATGGCCATCCTTAAAACAGTAATCATATATTGCCATATATGTAGACTGGCTGGCTGAGACCAAGATCCTGGCTACTGTTGCTCATGTGCCATGGGTCATCTGGCCTTTGACTAATCTATGAAGGTCACAGCTAGGACAACTAGCATGAATCAGCTTTGTTTCTTATGTCTTGGTTTTCAACGGGGTAACTCAGCTGTGGCCTTGTGCAAAGGCAGAGAAAGTTTCTGTTTGTGGCACATCCATTAGAATTCAGTTGGTTGAAGCAGGTCATATGGGTAGACTCAGTAACAAGATGTGGTGAAGGAGCTTCCTATTTACATGGTGGAGGGTGTCAGATTATGTAAAATGCAGAATTGGACCAATGAGGCAACTATTCTCTATACATGCTATGATTTATTTCATTTTCCTTGAGAAATAATTCTACTGATACATTGATAGCTATCAAACGAATAAAACCAACATTAAACAATTCAGAGTAAGATATTTCTGCTCTAATAGCACAACTTGCGTACTCAATATAATTCAATGTGTATTCTTCCAGACTTTGCAAAGTATGCATGACAGACGAGATTAAATTATCTATTACTTTTGCTATTGTTACATAAACTCTTGGCAAATTCAGAATATAAGAAATTTTTTAAAATCTGAGAGATGTGCAAAACTATAGTAAACTTAAAGTCAATGATGAAACCTTTGCAATATAGCCCTTATAGTCAGCAAAATGAGTCTACTATCATTTCTTTCAGTCAACAGTATCTTGGAGTCTCCACCAAATAAAGCAAGAAGTAAAACATATCAAAGGAATAAAGCTTGACAAGAAATAAAGGGAATTGATGTTATTCAGAAAATATTGTCTGACAAAAAAATCTTAGTATCCATAAATCAATTAAGAGTTTTAGTAACTATTAAAGGAATTCAGTAAGTGGTAATCAATAGTATTTCTATGAACCATTAGTAATGTAATAAAAAGAGAAATCATTCACAAAAGAAAAATATATAAATTGTTACTGAGTGATGATCTTTCCTCAGTATAAATATTAAAGGGCAGAACCTCAGTCCTTGCTTCTCTGCGTGGAAAGAATTTATGCAAAAAGCATGAATGGGCGTGGATGTAAGAGGCTTATTAAAGAAGTGGGGGTACAGTAATAAAAGAAGGCTGTGACAAAGAGAGTTGCATTCCAGAGAAAGGGTCAGGTTATAAGAGAGAGTCCTGAAAGGGCCTTTTCTCCAGGGTTTCGAGAAATGGCATGGGACAAAGAAGTTACTCTTTGGAGAGAAGATCTGAAGCGGTCCACTTCCAGGAGTGGAAAATGGTGTGGCATCGTCCACCTGGTGAGTTTTATTCAGCCTGGAAACCCTTTGCCCTAATGCATATGCATTTGGGGAGGTCACTATCTCTTTTCACCTTAGTACTCTGCATGCCCCTTAGAGACTCTGCCTTGTCTCCACCCCTTCCCAGGAGGCTGGTCTAAGTGAGGCCCTGAAGGTGGTTTAGATTTCTGATAGTCCTGGGGTTTTCTAGTCATAGCTGTTTTCATTTAAAAGGGCATGTTTAGCCTCTTCCTTCAGGTACATATAGTCTGTCTCAATCCAGCCCATCTGCTTCTCTAACTACCTAACATAAATCACCTAGGAATATTTAAAAAGAGATGAGGAAGCAGGCATGGTGGCTTCCTGTTTCAAAAAAAAAAAAAGGCTGGGGATATAGCTTGGAGGTAGAATGCCTCTGGGCTCAATATCCAGTATGAAAAAAAAGAGAGATAAGGAAAATAGTTATGGAGAAAATTGCGAAGTGTTCTTGAAGACATAAAATTCCAGAATAATTGAAGCCATGTGTCTCATGCATATGTTTATGCGTAAGAGTGTTCAGTATGGAATATATTTCAATATTTGTCAAATTAATTTAAAAACCATGCAACTTCAATCAACATCTGAACCAGAGATTTTGAGGTGGTTGATATGTAGATCATAAGAACAGCTGTGACAATTTGAAGAAGAAAGAGAGGAAGAGTAGGGAGTTCACCTGCCCTTTCATTCCTAAAGGAGTCATGCCATTATTTGTCTTATGTCTATTGAGTTGATATGCTGTCCCATTGATCTTTTCTCTCAAAAATAGAAGTACTAGAAGCTCTGTAAATGACATTGGTTGTCTTTTGCCATTGTGTAGCAGAAACCAAATTTGTCTTTGTAATCAGGATCCATCACCCCAGTCAATTCGTAAAATCCTCTGCTTACTGCTTTAATGGCAGGAGGAGCAACAAATAGCAAGGTCTTCTATGGTATCAGGGGCCATTGCTTTGTCCCCTAGTGGGAAATTCCTCCCTTGGGAACTAAGCCTTTCCCCCAGCAGAGCCTGAAATTATGGGGATGAGAATCAAAATCTTGACTAATGAGTTATTAGTAACAAGTATCACTTCTACTTCTGGCTTCTGGGCCTATATTTTTTTCTGTTTCTGGCCAAGAAAAAAAGAGCTCTAAATATTATTCTTTGACTGTGAAAATATAGCCCATTCTGTAGGGTAGCACTCAACCTCTCAGATCTGGCCTCATACCTGGGTCTTAAATAGGCCATTTCAATATTTTGTAGGTCAATGGATTCTAAAGACCAATGGATGTCTTGGGTGTGAGCCCATTGCTTCACTTCTTTTGTGGTGAAATATGTGCTTTGGATTAGCTTGAGCTCAAAGTCATTCATACCACTTTGATTTGTTAATGAATTATGACTGCCCATGTCCAAATGTAGACCTGGTCAATTTGACAGCACACATCATAAGGGGCAACAGGATGCGGTCATCTGATGTCTTGTGTTCAAGCACTTGGTCTCTACCAAGGTTCAGGAGACAGAGCTACAAGTGGCTGTGACTTAAACCTAAGCCATCCAGCTCATACCATATACTCCTATCATTATGCTTCTCTGCCTCTTGGTGGGCAAAAACGACAAGTATGGGGAGGACACATATCATTTTTTGGATAGTATTTGCATTTTGAAAAAAGGTAAATAGGTACAGCTATTAATATATCTATAAAGTTTTTTGAAAATGATGTAACAATATATTTTCTTCCTCATTTGATTCCTCATTTGATTTGGTTATAGATCTAAATGTGAAAGATGACATTATAAAGCTTCTAGACAGCCAGGCGTGGTGGTGCATGTTTGTAATCCCAGTACTTGGGAGGCTGAGACAGGAGGATCGCAGGTTCGCAGCCAGCCTCAGCTACTTAGTGAGGCCCTCTGCAACTTGATGAGACCCTCTTTCAAAATAAAGAATAAAAAATAGGACTGGGGATGTAGCTTGGAGGTGTACTAGATTCAACCCTCAGTACTGCAAAAAGAAAAAGTTCCTTAAAGCTTCCAGACAGGTCCATAGGAGTACGTCCTCATGACCTGGACACAGGCATGAATTTCTCGAATGAGATTGGAAGAGTGACGCAGGGCATTTGTTAATGAAAGACGCTTTTAAGAGAATAAAAATTTAAGTCCTAAGAATCAGAAAATATATCTACCACATATAATGTTCATAGGGCTTATATCTTGAACACATAATAACTTTGTCAGGTCAATAATAAAAAACAGATAATCCAAAAGAAAAATAGAAAACATAATTGAACAGACATTTTGCAGTGATCAATAAACACTTGCGCCAGGTATGGTGGTGCACTCCTGTAATCCCAGTACTTGGGAGGCTGAGACAGGAGGATCGCAGGTTTGCTGCCAGCCTCAGCAACTTAGGGAGGTCCTCCTTAGCTTAGTGAGACCCTGTTTCAAAGTAAAAAAATAAATAAATAAAATAGGAATGGAGGTGTAGCTCATAGGTAGAATGCCCCTGAGTTCAATCCCCAGTACTACACACTCACACACACACACAAAATAAAAATTAAACATATGAAAAGATGCTTGAATTACTAATAACCAGAAAAGCACAAATTAATTCTACAATGTTACACACTTTATACCCACAAAAATGTCTAAATTTCAATGTTACACACTCCAAAATCACAAAAATGGCTAAGCTTACAGGAAAAGTTCTGATGTTACTACATATCGGTGGAGCAGTAGGAATTCTCACGTTCTGCTGGTGGCCTTTAAATTACTTTAAACACGTTGGACAACCTTTTGGAATTGTCTTCTAAACTTTAATCTAACTAAAATCTAGCAATTCCATTCCTATGTTTATCAAAATGCATGTATACATGCACTAACAAAGGTGAATATCGGTGTTCATGGCAGCATTGTAAATAATGCCCAAGAGCTGGAAACAACTGAAATGTCCCTCAGCAGTAGACTGGATGAGTAAATCATGTGTATGTGTCTATTAGCCCATTATAAAGCAGCAAAATGAAGGAATTGTACCTATACTCACATACGAATAAATCTCACCAGAACACTGTTAGGTAAAGGAAACTGGGAATAAAATAATAAACACCCTGAGATTTTATCTATAACAAGTTTTAAAATATGCAATATTGAACTCACAGACACATGTGAGTGCGTGTAACTGAAGGATGTTTGGGGGTGCTGGCAGTATTCCTAACCTGGCTGATGGTCATGGATGTTTGCTTTGGGTTAATTCACTAACATGCATTTTGTTGTCTATATTTTGTAAAGGCGTTATATAACTACAGGATACTTTTTTTAAAATAGAGTTTTTTTAAGCCAGGAAATTGGGTTGTTTGCAATACTGCAAATAATCTTATGCTTATAGGAGTTCCAGTGAGAATGATGCACCTGGACTAGTGGTTGCTGGTAAACTTTGGGGACTAATGTGCTTCAGAAGGAGGAACAACCCCCCACTACAGTTTAATTTTCTCTAACTACAGTGGAGGGGCTTTTGGCCTTTCTCCTACTTAAAGCAGGCTATAATGTCAGGACATGCAATATATTTTGAATCTATGCAAGATCTTCTTTCCTGCTGTGCTTAATTTCTGAATCCAGCGCTGTCACAGAAGCAGATGCGATGTGATGCCCAGTGGAAAGAGCAAGTACCAGTTCTCATCAGCATGACACGGCCCCTCCTGTAAATTGGTCTTGCATACCCTGTTCTGGCAGATGAACCACATGTTTTTTAAAGGTTTTATTTTAAGATGGTAATGAAAGCAAAGTTACTTTTTAAATTGAGTATTTTTTTTCACGTGGAACCAAGAGCGTCAGTCTTTTTTTTAATTTCCAGTATTTAACTCTAGTTTGTGCAAGAAAGAATATATTAAATCTATTAAAAACAATATTTATTGATCTTGGCAATGCTAAAAGCCTCATAATTTCCATTTTTGAGCCCAATTTCAAACTAACTTGATTAGATCCATAATTTAAAGGAAAATGCCAAATCTTTAAATATTTCTAATGAGTATAAATAAATGAAAATGAGAACTCCCTGTATGCCTAAAATGCTAATTTGTTTAAGTGACAAGATAAATATGCATTCTCCTTTCATTGATTATGCAATCATCTCAACTGTTAAGTTGACCTATCTATACAACAAGCAAATAGATTGCAGGAGGAATTATTAAGTAGATGACCCTTAGTCAGGCAGTCACATTATAACATGGCATTGATCCTACCTTACAAAACATGCCATTAAGGTATTGAGTGACAGTTTAGGTAGTTGGGAAGGCTACCAGATAAAAGCTTCTTATTCTTGTTTATAGCTATCATGTTTCTAGCCTATCTCTAAATTTATTTTACTAAAGGAAAAAGAATGTTTCATTTGCATTATGACTTGGATATATTTGCACTATATACAGATAAGATTCCCACAACTCTATCAGTTTGGGAGGTAAAAAATAAATTCATTTCTATGGATTATTTCCATGAAATGTTTCAAATGGGCCTGGTAGTGCACACCTGTAATCTCAGTATTTGGGAGGCTGAGACAGGAGGATCACAGGTTCAATGCCAGCCTTGGCAATTCAGTGAGACCCTGTTTCAAAATAAAAAAATGAAATAGGGCTGGGGGGGTAGAGCACAGAGGTAGAATGTTCCTGGGTTCAATCCTGAGTACCACAAGAAAAAAAATTAAATGTTTTAAATCCTATTTGACTTTTCCAAGCTTATCTTGCCTTCCTATTATGGTACCCTCACCCTACATCCTTTTCTCCCTATCTCTTTTTGATAGGTTTAGAAACTCAGGGGCTAGACCCATAGCCTCAATCCTGTTATGATGGCTTGAGATGAGGAACCTGGGAACTCAGAATTATCCCTGGCAAATGATGATACTCTAATGACACTTTCTTCTCCCAAAAGAGTTGGTACTAAAATATTGTGTTTCCATGTATGTGTGTGTGTGTGTGTGTGTGTGTGTGTGTGTGTTACTGGGGATTGAACCAAGGAGCATTCTACCTCTAAGCTACACCCCAGCCCTTTTTAAAAATTTTCTTTTGAAACAGGGTCTTGCTAAATTACTATGCGCTGACCTCAAACCTGTGATCCTCCTATCTCAGCCTCCCAAGTACTAGGATTATAGGCATGCACCACTCCTCCTGGTTTGTTTTCTTCTCTTAATTTTCATTCTTACTATCTAATCTGGGCCTCCATCATCCATCCCCAAATCTCCTTGTCCCACATTCACCCCTTTCAAATCTTTCTCTATGTAAAGTGATTATTTGGTCCTTTCCTTCTTAAAAGTTCTCATCAATCTTTGCATAAATCCAAACTAGCTCAGTATGACGGATCTGCAGATCCTGCATGATCTGAGCTGGGTTTAAGTTTCTGACACCCACTTGCTTGTCTTTTCCTCAAAATCCATGACTCCCTAGTTCTCAGTGGCCCACAGGCCTTCCCACAAGCAGTTGCTTGAGTGGAACCCCTTTATTCTTATATATTCCTTGCTCAGCTAAGTCACACTCAGAGCTCAAGTTTGACGGAATGTATCACCTCTGCTGTGCAGCCATCCTGTCTCTTCTCCTTCCCTGGTTCATCCCATGTTCTTAAGGGTGAGGGCCCTTCCTTCATCTTCCTTCAGTCCCTTTAGTGTTCCCCATGCTAATAAACCCATGCTACACTGTTTACATTACAGTGACAAGCAACCGTACAGTGACTGTACCCAACGAGCTGGTCGATTCCACAATGCTGTCCATTGTTTTATCAATAGTCTGATGTAATTTCGTCTCCAATAGTCTGACGTGGTATCATCTCTCATTTTCATCTTTGTTGAAGTGAACTACTTACGGTCTCTGTTTTAATCCTAAACTCTTTTTGAGTCTTAATGTGTTACCCCTTTGTCCCTGATCTGAGGGCTTACATTCTTATTTTACCATATGTGGTGGAGCACATCTTCCACAAGATGCCTGAGAAATACTGTGTGATAAGTAAATATTTCAAGATGTTGCTTGTTTTGAAAATGTCTTTATCCCACATTCACAATTAGTTGTGTTTTTCCTGAGTATCGAATTCTAGTTGGAAAATCATTATCTCTCAAGATTTTGAATGTATGACTTCATTTTTAACCCAAAAGTTATTTAAACACAGTAGTGTTATAACAAAAGTCATCCCTTATTATAGCAACAAGTAAAATACAATCCAAAATATGAATTAAAATTATTTACTCATGAAATCCATGCTTTTAGTTCAAGCATTTTATTAATTATATTTTTATTATTATTTTTGTTTAAAGTTGACACATGGTCAAATTGACTTTGTTTTGCGTTTAAACATAAAATTCATGTAGCCATGGCACAGTCAGGATTTAGACCAGTCTAATGATTCCAGAACCTCCTTTATGCTGCATCTCCATAGTCAAACCCTCAATAATTTCTAACTTCTAGCAGTTACTGATCTGCTCGCTTGTGCCCATCTGAGTTCATTCCTTTTTATTGCTCAGTAGTATTCCATTGTAGGTATATAATGGTATTTAACTGAGGTTTTAATTTGTATTTTCCTAATAGCAAAACATATTTGTCATCTTTTCATGTGATTATTTGATACCCAGAGATATTCTTTGGTTAAGTATATGCTCAAATGTTTTTTCCATTTTTTAAATTGAGTTGTATTTGAGAGTTCTTTGGACACAAGTTCTTTGGAGTGATGAGAGTAGATATTTTTGCCTTGTCCCAAAATTAGGGAAAAAGTTGGCAGCCTTTTATCACTAAGTATGATGCTATTATTTGTGGATACCTTTTATCAGATTAAGAAAGTTCTACTCCTAGTCTGCTGTGTCTTACCAAGAATGCATGTTGAATTTTTGTTAAATGCATTTTTCCATCAATTGACTGTGAACATGTGGCTTTTGTTCTTGATCAGTTAATATGATGGACTAAATCGATTTTCAAATACTGAACTTGCCTTGCATTACTAAGATAAAACACATTTGGTCATGATGTGGCTTACTTTTTACGTATTGCTGAATTCCATCCTCAAATATTTTGTTGAACATTTTGTTCATCTATGTTTGTAAGGGTTATTAATGGGTAGATCTCCTTTCTTGTTCTAGTTTTTTGTCTAGTTTTGGCATTGTGTAGTGCTGGCCTCAATAAATGAGTTGGAAAAGTTCTTATACCTCTTCTGTCTTTTGCAAACAATTGTGCAGTATTGATGTTATTTTTCTTTAATTAGAATTCTTCTGTAAAATGATTTGGGTTGGCAGATGTTTTATTCCCCCTCAAGTTTCTATCATAGATATGACTATTCAAATCATCTGTTTTTTTAATGTACAAATGTTTATAGTTCGTGGTTTTTAGGGAATGGTTCAGGTCATTTAACAAATTTATTTGGAAAAAGCAAACCTTAATACTCTCTTATAATATTTCTAGTGTTTATAATGATATAGTATTGATAATGTGTATTCTCTCTCTGTCTTGGTTGGTCTAGTTAAAGGTTTAGCAATTCCATTGCTCTTTTTCCAGATCAACTACTGGCTTCAGCCGGGTGTGGTGGTACACACTTGCAATTCCAGTACTTGGGAGGCTGAGACAGAAGGATCGCAGGTTCACGGCTAGCCTCAGCAACTTAGTGAGGTCATCTGCAACTTAGTGAGACTCTGTTTCAAAAGAATAATATAGGGCTGGAGGTGTAGCTCAGAGGTAGAATGCCCCTGGGTTCCATCCCCAGTACCACAAAAAACAAACATAAGTCCATATGCCTTCCTTCCTTACTTTCAATTTTCTTTCTTTTTTCTTTTTTTTTTTTTTTGTGGTACCGGGGATTGAACCCAGGGGCATTCTACCTCCGCGCTACACCCCCGGCCCTATTTTTTTTTTATACTTTATTTTGAAACCGGGTCTCATGAAGTTGCGGAGGGCCTCACTAAGTAGAGAGAGAGAGAGAGAGAGAGAGACAGCTGAGGCTGGCCGCGAACCCAGATCCTCCGGTCTCCGCCTCCCAAAGTACTGGGATTACAAGCATGCGCCACCACGCCCGGACTCAATTTTCTATTTATCTCACTTTTCTCTTTTGGGTTTTTAAGGTGGGATCTTAGATAATGACTTGGGACCTTTCTTCTTTTCTAATATAAAGCATTTAATGCTATCTACGCTCCCATCTAATCACTGTTTTTGATACATCTTGTACATTCTTATGGTTTTTTATTTTCGTATTTATTTAGTTCAGAATGTTTCCTCATTTTTCTTGAGACTTTGTGATCTTTGGATTACACAAATATATTCTTTAATTTTTTATTATTAATATTTTTATTTATTTATTGGTGCATTATAATCATACATTTTGATGGGTTTCGGGGTCGTAGAAGTATACATGCACACATTGGTCAATTAGTCCTCCCCCAATTCCCACCCCCATTCTCCCCCTTCTCTCCTTCTCATGCACAGCATAGTAGTTGACTTTGATAAATTTGTGTATGTACATCCTATGCATTAGGGTGTTTCCCTCTTCGCCCCTCTGATCTCCCTCAGTTAGATCGCCTTCTTTACTCATCTAAGGTTTTCTCTGTCTTTGTCTGGAGTCCCTCCGATGCCCTATTCTCCCTAGCTTCCACATATTAGGGAGAACATCTGACTTTTCACTATTTGTGACTGACTAATCTCACTTAGCATAATGTTCTCTAATTCCATCCATTTCCCTGCAAATGACATAATTTTCCTCTTTTTTATGACTGTGTAAAATTCCATTGTGTATATATCCCGTAGTTTTGTAATCCATTCATCTGTTGATGGACATCTTGGCTGGTTCCATAGTTTGGAAATTGTGAATTGTGCAGCTATAAACATAGATACACATGCATTAGTCTGGTATTTTGGTTCCCATTCTTTGAGTAGATACCTAGAAGTGGTATTGCTGGGTCATACGGTAGGTTCATTCCCATTCTTCTGAGGATCCTCCACACTGTTTTGCAAAGTGGTTGCACTAATTTGCAATCCCACCAACAGTGTATTAGAGTTCCTACTTCTCCACATCCTTGCCAGCATTTGTTATTGTTTGTGTTTTTTTTTTTTTTTT
>PVJS01035693.1:10063-20956 GCA_004027185.1 Glis glis | reverse complement strand
TTTCTCATCCTCTGTCAACTGATCATATGGTACACCCCATGAGGCCATAGGTTCACATTGGGGGACAGAAGGCACTATAACAGAAGTAGGACCCACAGGCATCTGGGCCACCTCCTCATGTAATTTGCTCATACCTTCAGGACCTGCTCGGGCCCTATCATGTATGTACCATTTCCACTTGATAATGGACTGCTGCTGTGCACATCCAACTTTGTGGCTTGATGGATCAGAGAGAACCCAGCTCATAATGGGCAGCTCAGGTTGCATGGTAACCTGGTGGCCCATGGTAAAGCATTTAGTTTCCACCAAGGCCCAGTAGCAAGCCAAGAGCTGCTTCTCAAAGGGAGAGTAATTGTCCGTGGATGACGGCAGGGCCTTGCTTCAAAATCCCAAAGGCCTCTTCTGCGAATCACCCATGGGGGCTTGCCAGAGGCTCCAGACAGCATCTCTACCTGCCACTGAGACCTCTAGTACCATAGGGTCTGCTGGATCATAGGGCCCAAGTGTCAGAGCCGCCTTCATGGCAGCTTGGACCTGCTGCAAAGCCTGCTCCTGTTCTGGGCCCCAATAAAAACTAGCAGCCTTTCGAGTCACTCAGTAGATAGGCCGGAGTAACACACCCAAATGAGGAATGTGTTGCCTCCAAAAGCCAAACATGCCCACCAGACGTTGTGCCTCCTTCTTAGTTGTAGGAGGGGCCAGATGTAACAGTTTATCCTTTACTTTAGACAGCATATCTCATCATGCCCCACACCATTGGAGTCCTATAAATTTCACTGAGGTAGAAGGCCTCTGGATTTTAGCTGGGTTTATTTCCCATCCCCTGGAACGTAAATGCCTCACCAATAAGTCCAGAGCAGTGGCTACCTCTTGCTTGCTTGGCCCAATCAACATAATGTCATCAATATAATGGACCAGAGTAATACCATGCGGAAGAGAAAGTCTATCAATATCCCTGCGCACTAAAGTATGACACAGGGCTGGGGAATTGATATACCCCTGGGGTAGAGTAGTGAAGGTATACTGCTGGCCCTGCCAAATGAAGGCAAATTGCTTCTGGTGATCCTTATGAACTGGTATGGAGAAAAAAGCATTGGCCAAATCAATGGCTACATACCAGGTACCAGGAGACATGTTAATCTGCTCTAACAAGGAAACCACATCCGGTACAGCAGCCGCAATTGGAGTCACTACTTGGTTAAGTTTATGATAATCAACAGTCATTCTCCAAGTTCCATCTGTCTTCTTCACAGGCCAAATAGGAGAGTTAAATGGGGATGTGGTGGGAACCACCACCCCTGCATCTTTCAAATCCTTGATGGTGGCACTAATCTCTGCAATCCCTCCAGGTATACGATATTGTTTTTGATTCACTATTTTCCCAGGGAGAGGTAGCTCTTAATGGCTTCCATTTAGCCCTTCCCACCATAATAGCCCTGACTCCACAGACCAGAGAACCAATGTGGGGGTTGCGCCAAGTACTGAGTATGTCCATACCAATAATACATTCAGGGACAGGAGAGATAACCACAGGATGAGTACGGGGACCCACAGGACCCACTGTGAGTTGGACCTTGGCTAGAACACCTTGGATCACCTGACCTCCATAAGCACCCACTTTGACCGGAGGATTACAATGACGTTTAGGATCCCTGGGATCAACGTCAACTCAGACCCAATGTCCAGCAGTCCCCTAAAAATATGATCATTTCCTCTTCCCCAATGTATAGTCACCCTAGTAAAAGGCCGTAGGTCCCTTTGGGGAAGGACGGAGGAAAGATTAACAGTAGAACTTTTTGGTTCTGTACCAGAGCCCTTCCTCAAGGGGACCTGGCCTCCCCATCAGTCAAGGGGTTCTGGGTCAGTAAACTGACTCAAGTCTGGGAACCGGTTGAGAGGCCGTGATTCTCCACTTTTACGATTGAAGTCAGACTCTGGTATATCAATTCTCGAATTTTTCTGTTTATATAAATCCAATAGAAATTTGGTGGGTTTCCTGTCTATTTGACTTCTGGGGACACCATGACTAATCAGCCAATGCCATAAATCTGCACAAGTCAAGCCCTTCTGCTCATCGTTCCTCTTCTGCTGTCCATTATAATAGGTACGACTACCTTGCCTCTGACGGTTGAGAGCCGACACCTGACCCTTGTTACAGGAAACAAGAATACCCATAACACCTAAATCTAATAATTGGTCAATTGAGTCTCCCACCATAAGTTCTGGTATACAGAGGATAGCAACAGCAGAGCCCTTCAAGGATGATGGTGCCCCCTTCACAAATTGATTTCTTAAAGTACGGGAGAAGGGAACGTCCTCTGGATGTGTCCACTGTGGAGGAGAAGGTCCCAAATGGCAAATCCACTCCAGCATTCCAAGCTCCCTCAGCCTTTGAATCCCCTCATCTATAGAAAACCAAGGGAGGTCAGGCATTTCCAAATCACCTACAGTAAGCCATCTTTTGGTCCATAACTCAGCCAACCAACCAAATAAACTATTAGTACCCTTTTTAACATTACGAGCTGCTGCATTAAATTTAGAATCTCTGCATAATGGGCCCATATCAATAAATTCAGCCTGGTCTAATTGTATATTATTTCCACCATTATCCCACACCCTTAAAATCCATTCCCATACATATTCCCCAGACCTCTGTTTGTATGAATTAGAAAACTCAGTAAGTTCTTTTCGGGTATAGTGTTCTTCCTCATGGGTCACAACCTGCACCTCACCTCTAGGGGCCCGCTTAGACTTGCTCCTAGTTGTAGTTCTAGAGGAAAAAGTGGGTGGGGTGGGTAGGTCCTGAAAGAGTATCAGCATTACTTTGCTCTCTGTCACCCTAGACAATGCTGGAGTATTTCTCCCAGGGGAAGATGGAGAAGCCAATTCTGTAGAAGGTGGGGAGTCCTCATCTACTGGCAGGACAACCCCCTCAGAATGCTCAGATTCAATGTCCCCAGCCTCTTCAGAGTCCTCCCAGATATCCCCGTTCCATTTTTCAGGATCCCATGTTTTTCCTATCAGAGCCCTCACCTTAACTGCAGACACCTGACTAGTCCGAGAATGAACCTTACGTTGCAAATCAGCCAATCTCAGGATGAGGGCCTGTGTTTGATCTTCAGCAATCTCCATTCTACGACTACAAGAGACAAGACTTTCACTCAATGCACACTGGCTAACTGTTAGGTCTGATATACGGTCCTGGAGCTTATCATTTTCCCACGCTAATTTCTCAAGTGATGCCAGGAGTAACCAGCCAACATCAGTATATTCCTTAATATTTGTAAAATGGGCAAAAGTATGAAATATAGAATCACCAAACTCTTTGCTCCTCACAAGAAGAGAGTTAGGGTAGTCGAAAGGGTCCACCCTTCGTATAGCTTTAAACGGTTCACACCACAGAGAATCAGTACCTCCCCTACTAATTGAAGGACGGCCTTCACTCACTTTAGGCTTAATCAAATTGGAGAGCCAGCTCCGGAAGCCAGAAAACCAACCAAAAGAACACATTCTTATGAATTCTGTTACTCTGTACCCCACTCCGGTACCAATATTTGTATTGGTCAGGGTTCACTAGATCAACAGAATTCACAGAATGAAAAAAAAAAGGATTTATTAGATCAGCTCACAATGTAGTCCTGAGTTTCGACTGCATGTGAAGAATCAGAGGAATCAGTAGCTGGTCGGGCGGTCTAAGAGTTGGAGCCTTAGGATTGAAGCAACCACCAATTCAGTCCAGTCCAAGATTTGAAGATAAGGAAGCTCTTCGGAGAAACGATGGTGAAGTTTCAGTTCGAAGGCTGGAGGCCGACGATCTCAGACGAGAGCAGAAGATCAAGAAGCTCTTCAAGGAAATGGCAAAGTTGGAGACCGACGATCTCAGACGAGAGCAGATGCGTTTCTTCAGGAAGAGTCGCGGCTCCCTTTACGCGGCTTTCTCCTTCTTTTATCTAAGTCCTGCACCTATCAGAACCCTGCTACCCACATTTAGGGCAGGACTTCCGGTTCAATCTGCTGTTACACAACCAAAGTCACATGATCTTAGGTGGGTCAAGTTGACAAATCAGACCAACTATCACAGTGAGGCTGGGGTCTGTGGATTTCAGGACATGGCAACAGAAAGCAGAGAGGGAGAAAGCAAGGGCTCTGCTCTCACAACGTGGAGGCCAGAAGCAAGAGTGCATGAGAAAGCAAGCTAACAAGGGGATTCAAAGACAAAAGTACAGTCCTTAAGGTCACAGCTCCAGGAACCCACCTTCTCCAGCCACTTTTCACCATTCTAGGTTACCACCCAGTAAATCCAATATATTGGGTTTATCCACTAATGTGATTACATGACTTAATTACATCAACTCTGAACATTAATACATGAGCTCTTCAGGAGACATTCTATATCTAATCATAACATTCTGCCCCTGGCCCCTGAAGAGCTCATTCCCATTTAAGAATGCAAAATGCATTTAGTCCATCTCCAAGAGTTCCCAAAGTCTTAACACTTTTATATCACTCAAAAGTCCCAAAGTCCAGTCTCTTCTGAGACTCAAAGTGAACTCTTGACTGTGAACCCCTGTTCTGGTCAGCATTCTCACAGCCATAATCTAAAGATTTGACCACGCAACTTAGAGGAAGGAAGATTTATTTGCTCCTGGTTTGGTCCATGTGAGGCCAGGAACTGTGGATCTCAGGGCGTGGCAGCAGGAGGTGGAGAGAGGGAGAGCACATGGGCTGTGTTCCTCACATTATGGAGGCTTGAATCAAGAGCTAGAGCAGTGGGAGGAGGAACCATATATAATCCCCAAGGCCACACCCCAAGGGATCCATCCCCTCCAGCCATACCCTACTGGCCCAGGCCACCACCCAGATAAATCCATTAAAAGGATTTATCCACTGCTGGTATTACAACCCTCATGACTCAATTATATCACTCCAAACACCAATTTATGAGCTCTTCAAGGGGCCATTCAATATATAACCATAACATTCCACCCCTGGCCCCTGAAGAACTTATACCCAGCTCAGAATGCAAAATGCATTTAATCCTCTCCAAGAGATCCCAAAGTCTTAATAGTTCCAGTATCACTGAAAAGTCCCAAAGCCCAAAGTTTCCTCTGAGACTCAAGGTGAACTCTTGTAAGCCCTTGTAAAAGAAAATGAGAATCAAAAGTAATAAAAAGCAAATTACAAGCATCCAATATACAATGGCAAAGAATAAACATTTGAATTCCCAAGGGGAGGAATAGGACCATAGAAAGAAGGAATGGGACCAAAACAATAATGAAATCCAGCAGGGCAAGTATTGAATCCTATGGCTCCATTTCTGCCATTCTGGGCACATGGTGGTGAGAAGTGATCTCCAAGGGGCCTTAGCAGCCCTGCCCCTGTGGCCTGGCTGATTGCAATGGGCAGTGTACTCACTCTTCCAGTCTGGCTCCATAGCTTAAAGCTAGCAGCCTTCCCTTATGGTTGTTTCATGTTTCTGGCATTTCTAAATCTCAGGGGTATTTCTTGAAACCTTGTCTTCACCCTCACAGCTTCACAAATTGCCCCATTTGGGCCTGCTTGCAGGGCTTCTGACCCTGCCACACATTGCCTGGCTTCCCAGACCTTCCTTTGAAAACTGGGGAGAAGCCTCCACAGCCCCTTTTTTTTCTAGCAAAGTCAGCATTATGTGGGCTCCAAGATGGGCCACCAACAGAAAAAACAGTCACACCCTCCTTAATCATTGCCACTAGGGCCTTTTCAATCACAGCCCCTGGCCCTGCTACATCCAGGTGGCCACTGACCCCAAGTCCATCTGGGCTGCCCCTGGCCCCAACTTCATCTCGGCTGTCCCTGGCCTCAACTCCATCTGCCACCTCCATCATGGCCATTGCTGGCTCTGCCTCCATCATGGCCACTGATTCCTCTTTCCTTTCAGCCATCTTACTTTTTCCTTCCATGAAATTTATCTCTCTCAGCCCCAGCTTTACACAGGCCTTTCCGGTCAAACTGCACATCTATAAAGCCTCTCTGCTTTACTTTTGGCTCCCGAAATTTGGTGTACAGTTCACTAAACACAGAAATCAATATCCATAATGCAGTTTGGATATTTTGCTGCTTTGAGATTTCCTCCACCAGTTTATTAATCAGTCCATCATTAAATTCCACCTCACACAAAGTTTCAGGACATGGGCAAAATGCAGATAAGTTATTTGCCAAAGTGTAACACACATGGCCTCGACTCTGTTTTCCTACAGAGTGCTCCTTTCCCTCCAAAACCTCCTGAGCACAGTCTCTTCTATCTGCTTTTCTAGCCACATTCTGGCCCTTCCAATTTCCTCTCACAAATCAGTTCCAAAGAGTCACAATCCACATGGTCAGACAGAGATATAGCAGCAACCCCATTTTCCTGGTGCCAAATTCTGTTAAGTTCAGCATTCTCACAGCCATAATCTAAAGACTTGACCACGTAACTTAGAGGAAGGAAGATTTATTGTCTCATGGTTTAGTCCATGTGAGACCAGTGCGTGAGGATCTTAGCTCATGGCAGCAGGAGGCAGAGAGAGGGAGAGCACATGGGCTGTGTTTCTCACATCATGGAGGAGGCTGGAAGCAAGAGCTAGGGCAGGGGAGGAGGAAGCATATATAATCCTCCAGGCTGCATCCCCAAATATCCATCCCATCCAGCCACACCCTATTGGCCCAGGCCACCACCCAGAACAAAATTATGCCATTTTCAAGAATATGGAAGGACCTGAAGAACATTATGTTAAGTGAGATCAGCCAATCACAGAAAGTGAAGAGTCATATATTTTCTCTAATATGCGAAGTTAGGGAGTAATTGGTATGCCAGAGGGACTCCAGACAATGAAAGAATAACCTCAGTAGAGCCAGGGAGGTGGTCTAAGGGAAGGGGAAGGGGAAGAGTGGGGTTCATTAATGGAATTACTACCATTGACTATGTGTACCTATGAGAGCATACCAAGGTCAGTCTCAGTACCCTGTATGGGGAAGGGGGGGATAGGGAGGGATCCAGAGGGGGCCGCCAAGTACTGTGTGCATGTATGTCACTGTCAACATGATTTACATTATGATGTGAGACTGTAATGCACCAATAAAAGCACATTTAAAAATAAATGAATAAATAAATGTGATAGTTAATCTAAGTTGTCAACTTGACCTGATCATGACACACCCAAGATTATGTGATTTTGGGTGTGTAACAGCAGATTAAACAGAAAGCCCTGCCCTGAATGTAGGCAGCAGGATTCTGATAGGTGTGGACTTAGATAAAGAGGGAGAAGCCGCGTAGAGTGTGTGCGACTCTTTCCGAGGAAAACGCATCTGCTCTCGCCTGAGATCGTCGGCCACCGGTTTCGCTTTTCTCCGAAGAGCTTCTTGATATTCTCGGCCTCCCGCTCTTGGAACTGAAACTTCACCATCGTTTCTCCGAAGAGCTTCCTGATCTTCACGTCTTGGGTCTTGGACTGGGACTGAATTAGTGGTTGCTCCGATCCTAAGACTCTAGCTCTTAGACCGTTCAACCAGCTACTGGTTCCTCTGACTCTCCACGAGCAATCAGAACCTGGGACTACATTGCTTCAAACTGTAAGCCCATCTGATAAATCCTTTTTTTTTAAAAAAAATATACTCATTCTGTGTATTCTGTTAATCTAGAGAACCCTGTCCAATACAATAAATAAATCTTGGAGTTTTTTCTTGCAACCTTGGCTTCACCCTCACAGCTCCACAAATTGTCCCATTTGGGTTTCCTTGCAGGGATTCCAACCCCACCACACATTGTCTGGCTTCCCAGGCCTTTCTTTGAAATCTAGGGAGAAACCTCCATGATGTCTTCTTTCCAGGAAAGTCAGAATTAGGTGAGTGCCCAAACTGACCACCAACAGTAAAGGTAGTCACATCCTTTTCAGTCACCATTGCTGGGCCCTTTTCAGTCATAGTTGCCTGAGCCTTTCTCATTCATGGCTGTCACAGTGGCTGGGCCTCTCTTAATCATGACACCACTAGGCCCTTTTCAATTATAGCCACCACCCCTGAGCCCTACTTACCATGGTTCTTCACTTGGGCTTGAACTGCTGGACCACATCCCTTTCTTTGTTCCTACACAAAACATTCAACCTCCCTTCAGCTATCTTACTTTCTTCCACAGAACATCACTCTGGGCCTCAGCTTTACACATACTTTCTGGACAAACTGAGAATCTATAAATTCTCTCTGCTTTGTGATCTGCTTCCAAAATTCACTGATGATCTACTGGCTAAATACAGACATCAATATTCATAACACAGTTTGAATACTTTGCTGTTTCGAATTTTCCTCCAACAGTTTAATTAATCAATCATCCTTAAACTGGCCTCACACAACATTTCAGGACATGGGCAAAGTGCTGATAAGTTCTTTGCCAGAATGTAACATGTATGGCCTCTACTCCATGTTCCTATGGAGTTCTCTTTGCCCTCTGAAATCTCCTGAGCACAGTCTCTACCATCTGCCTTTCTAGACACATTCTTGCCCTCCCACTTTCCTCTCACAAATCAGTTCCAAAGACTCACAATCCACATGGTCAGACTTAAAAACAGTAGTGACCCCACTCCTGGTACGAATTTCTGTCTCGGTCAACATTATCACCGCTATAATCCAAACTAACCAACCACACAGCTTAGCAGAAGGAAGGTTTATTTGCTCACAATTTTCTTGGAAATTTTGGGTTCAGTCTATGTGAGGCCAAGGTCTGCAGATCTCAGGGCAGGGCAGTGGAAAGCAGAGACAGGGAGAGAGCATGGGCTCTGCTTTCACATGAATGTCAGAAGCAGAGAGAGCAAGGAGAGGAGGGACACATATATATTTAGTCCCCAAGGTCACACCCCCAGGGGGCCCTGCCCTAGCAAGCAAGCCTTGCTTCCAACATGGCTGTCATGTCTATAACACAAGATCTGGAGCACATTATAAATCCAAACCATTACACCCACCTCATCTTAGTCCAAATATAACAGCAAAGACCTTATTGCCAGATCAAGCCATGTTCTGAGATGGTGAGTAGACATGAGTTTTTGGTAACATAGTTTTTGGACAATATTTATCCCAGTAGAGGAATTTATGAAATCTGATTAAACAAGTGAAAAAAAAACCTTCATTTTAAAAATTTATTAATGCTCTTGGAAAAGTAAATATATGTTTTTAAGATAAACATGTATTATTTATTCTCCAAAATTCTAGATACCACCACTTGTATGTATGCCAATTCCATAACTAAGTCACTTTTTTAAATGGCACAGTGAGAGTTCTTACAGGGAAGTAATATTTGGGTTCTTGAATTGTTAATTACATTGCCCAATTAAAAGCAATAATCTAAATTTAGTTACTAACAAAAATCATATTTAATAATAATCCCAAGGGGTGCTAGAAGTACAATAGTTCACTGAGTTCAAATGTGCCTAATTACTGCTTGTGAATGGCCACTCTGATGGGAACCCAGCAGACTCCTGATCACTTTGCAACCCCAGGGCACATGTGCTCAGTCACTGAGAAGTTTTACAACCTGTTCCTGGACTGTGGTACAATGGAGAGACAGCCAAGGAAAGGTCAAGTAGGGGCATATCAACACGATTCATGGCAACTTTAACATAGCCCTCTGGTGAGAAGCTCTTGCTGGCAATGGCTGAGCCTTATCCCTCGCCACACCTTCTATATGACCTCATAGAGAAGTTCTGCTCCAGTGATTTGGCACATGTCCACCTAACAGAAGGCAGAAGGCCAGAGTGCAGCAGTTCAAATCCCACAATGCAGATTGCTTGTGAATGGGCTAAGAGGGGGCCAGTCAAACTCATAATGAGTCACCTGTAATGGGCAGGATGGTTGAAGCAGCTTTGATTGCTTCCTTTTGCTTAAGTAAGAGATAACAGATTTTCAATCTATAAGAGCCACACAGGAGGATGAGAAGCAAAGTTAAATACTTCTGAATATAAAGCGGTATATTGACAATAACAATAATATACCAATAACGTGGCATAGCATTTTACAACTTAGAAAGTGTTTTGCATTTCAAGAGATTCTTGCAATCAACCAGTGAGGTTAGCAGGGGTTATCGGCTGCATTCTTTGGAGAAGGTAGGCAGGCTAAGTGACTTGCTGAAGTAGTGAATGAACCATTTGGGACTCAATTCTTGTGCTTTCAATGTGCCTATTGTTGCTATTACTGTTATAGCTAAGATTATAATTGTACCCATACTGCTTGATGTGTTGCCCTGCACAGAGGGCAACCTCAAGAAGTATTTAAGTGAATACATGAATTGTCAACAATGTTCATAATATTTCCTTCAATAAAACAGCATTCTGAGGCACAAAACCCTGATGAGATAACCTATGCTTTATTCAAAGGCATCATGTAGATGATGCTCATGTTACGAGCTTAGCAAAACCTTCTTAAATGAACAAATGCAACAAAGGACTCAACTTTCAGAAAAAACAAAGTCAGATGATGTATTGGACAGGGTTCTCTAGATTAACAGAGTACACAGAATGAGTATATTTGAAAAAAGGGATTTATCAGATGGGCTTACAGTTTGAAGCAATGTAGTCCCAGGTTCTGACTGCAGGTAGAGAGTCAGAGGAACCAGTAACTGGTCGAACGGTCTAAGAGCTGGAGTCTTAGAATCGTAGCAACCACTAATTCAGTCCCAGTCCAAGACCCAAGACGTGAAGATCAGGAAGCTCTTCGGAGAAACGATGGTGAAGTTTCAGTTCCAAGAGCTGGAGGCCAAGAAGATCAAGAAGCTCTTCAGAGAAAGGCGAAGCCGGCGGCCGACGATCTCAGGCGAGAGCAGATGCGTTTTCCTCGGAAAGAGTCGCACACACTCTACGCGGCTTCTCCCTCTTTTATCTAAGTCCGCACCTA
>PVJS01035692.1:0-20859 GCA_004027185.1 Glis glis | reverse complement strand
AAAAAAAAAAAAAAAAAAAAAAAAGCCAGTCTCGGCAATTTCGCAAGGCTCTTAGCAACCTAGTGAGACCCTGTTTGAAAATAATAAAAAAAATAGGGCTGGGGGGTGTAGCTCAGAGGTAGAATGCTGCTGGGTTCAATCTCCAGTACTGCCAAAGGGGGGGGGGATGTACTTTTTTAAAATGAGATCCTTCTTTCCATTTCCTATATATCCTTTCTTCTCTAGGACAGATTAAACAATCCTCTCATACCATCATGGGTATGTAAGAACCTCCTAAGTATTATACTTGCTGTTGCTGGTGGCACATGGTAGTTCTGAATGCTTTAGCCAAATGCCTAATAACTGGAAATTCATTCAGGGCAGCTGCACCATGCAACCAGATGGGATTTAAAATTGGCATGTTCATATTCTTTTTTTTAAAGCTGATTTAAAAATGCCAATTTGCAACCTGATGTTGCCATGTTAGAATTTTCCCCAATAAAGAATAGGAAATGTTTCATTAAACTCTTGTTAAGTTGTTTATACTTTTTGTACACTGCACAGATGTGCTTATCTGGCTGAAATATTTTTCTAAAATTGTGTGCAGCAGAAAAGAGAAAAATGAGTAGTCTTAGTTCGAAGTTTAGAATGGCTATTGAATAAAGGAGTGCTGTGAAATTTTCAGAGTTTATGGAATTGACTTGTAACAGTCGCTTTTGTAGTTGTGCTGTATATAATTAAACCATGGTGTGATAGTGTTATAGCTTTGTGAGGCATAGATTAATAGAGAAAACCCCATTTAAAATAGACTGTGTTTAGCCAGGCGTGGTGGCACACACTTGTAATCCCAGTACTTGGGAGACTGAGACAGGAGGATCACAGGTTCGCAGCCAATCTCAGTAATTTAGTGAGACTCTCAGCAACTTAGCGAGATCCTGTTTCAAATTTAAAAATAAAATAGGGCTGGGGATGTAGCCTAGAGGTAGAATGCCCCTGAGTTCAGTCCCCAGTAAAACACACACACACACACACACACACACACACACACACACACACCGCACGGCTGAGTTTAAAACTATTTGTATCAGGCAGGCCCTTTCTCATCACTTATAGCAACTTCCTGACTGGTCTACTTATTATCTCACCTCCCCCAAATCTGTCTTCTCTACTGCTTTTCTCTGAGCTTTGTTAAATACAGATTTCATTCCTCTCCCCTGCTTTGAGATCTTCAGAGATTTTTTTCTTAACTTTGAGGATAAAATTTGAACCCCTTAGTTTACCTTGCAAGGCTCTTTTATGATTTGGGCTCTACCTGCCTCCTAAGGCCTCAAATCCTACTTCTTTTTCATATGTTGTTCTAGCCAAACTGAAGTACTTTGATTTACCGTTCAGGCCACATTCCTGTACCTCTTCCAACCTCTTAGTTACCTGTTAAACTTAGTGTGGCCTCATCTCTGAGCAGCTTTCCTTGTGGTTCCCCGCCCTGCGCCCCTCTTTCCCACTGGGTTCTGGTCCTTTTCTTTGTGCTCTTTGTAATTCCTGGTACGCCCCTTATCATAGAGTATCACTTCCTAGTATTCCTATTCCAATTTATATTTCTGTCTGCCATTAGCATTTGATTCTCTTTGGCACCTAGTTCTTAATATTCCTCAGAAAATGTGAATCAAATGATTAATTTTTAAGAGCATACTGAGGATATATGATTTATGGAGTACCAAAAAGTGATAAATTTCAACCAGTGTTTTCCTGTTTTTATTTCTGTTGAGTTGTGAGATTGTGAAAATTTGTTTCAGAATCAGCTGCAGTTTAATTACATGTCAAACCTGAAACAAGAAATAAGCACTCTTCTTAATCATACCTCACAATAAGTAGTGGAGCTTTGGTTTGGGAAGAAAGACTGAACAAAAGACTTTTTTTTTGTGGTACTGGGGATTGAACCCAGTACCCCTAGCCTTATTTTTTATTCTTTATTTTGAAACAGGGTCTCACTAAGTTGCAGAGGGCCTCACTAAGTAGCTGAGGCTGGCTGAGAACCTGAGATCTTCCTGTCTCAGTCTCCCAAGGGATTACAAAAGCACATGCCACCACGCCAGCATGGAACTTGTACTTTAAAAGGGAAAAAAGTGTTTACTTTGTGCATGAACAAGCATCACTTACTAGATATAAGCCAGTTTTGAGTGCCACTGGCAATGGAGTAACCTAAGTGTGCTCTTGCTATTACGAGGTTTACTGGTTAGAGGAGCATTCCATACCTTATATTTATCTATATATGGGTATATGTCATCTGTATAAAAATAAGAAGGCATTATTGAATGTAGGATGAGTGCGATGGATATTACTATCTTAAGTCAGAAAGAGAAATGAACTCTGGTCTGGAACAATTATGACAGACTTCATAAAATAGATTGGAAAAAATTTAAAAATAAAAAATAAAATAGACAGGACTGGGACTGTTCCGTGAAAAGTAGATGAAACTTAGGTAAAGTTAGATTTTGTTGGTGCTGACTCTTGGGGAACTATGGCAATAAAGGTACTAAAGTAGGAATGTGGGCGTATCTAAGGCAGAGTGGGTTCACACTTGGCTGGGCTCAGAGTTCTTGAATAGATGTATTTAGAAAGAATGGCAGTTATATGCCAGTTAAGGTACATAGACTTTATTTTGAAGGCAGTGAGGAGTTGTTTGATGGTTTTGTTTGGAATTTGCTATCACCGTTTTTCAGAAGCATTTGTGGCTTATCTAGAATTCTTAGAGAGATGGCCTGAAGTTGTACTGTGCTGTGTGTGTGTATTTATAAGGAGGTATAGGTAGCATGATAGATGATGATAGGCACCCTACTTGTACTAGTACAAAGTGGAGAAGATGGAGAAACCCTCTCCATCTGACTTTATTCATTTATCCATTCATTTATATAGTCAACAAATAAGAGTGCCTGTCTGTGCCAGGTTCTGTGCCCTAGGGATATGTAAGTTATGGTTTCAGCCTTCAAAAAGCTCATAATCAAACGTTTGTCTGGCATGAGTTCCTGTGGGTATTTAACCCATCCTGGGGATCAAGGACAGGGGCACTGGTGGATAGCACTGACCATTCATTTTAGATATTTGCTAGCCCCTGCCCCTTGGCCGTGATTCCTTTTCCTCCCAAGTCAATGCTTATTTCTTCCTTCACATGCCAGCCAGAGAATTTTTGCTTCCGCTGTAGCCTGCTGCAGCTAGAATACCATGGCTTTTTCTACTTCTGTCATTCTGAATTACTTAAATGAATTATGGCTTTTAGGAAATGTTCACCTGCACATAAGTGTGTTTGTCTAAGAGAGAACAGAGGAGAGGAAGTAATCTGCTGAAGACTCTGAGCATAGAAGCTCTGCTTGCAAGCATCCCCCAGTAGATGAGATACCCCAGAGTCACCTCATGTCATGAAAATCCTTGTAAGGACCAGGCCAAAGCCAGTTAATAAGTATAATAAAGTGTCAACTTTAATAATTGCTATGTGTTTGGAATAAGCCAATAAATCAGGCAACTCAAGCATGAAAGAAGAAAGGGGGAAAAAACCCCCAATGTTTATTGACGAGCAAGCCCTGATATGAGTGGTGTTGTGTGTAGTTTCTTATGTGATTGCTACATTAACCCTTGAAGATGGTTAGTATTCATTTTACTGATATGAGATGGTAGGTTTGGATGTGAATACCAGCTCCTTTGTCTTTTTTTTTGTACTGGGGATTGAGCCCAGGGGCATTCTGCCTCTGAGCTACATCCCCAGCCTTTTTTTAATTTTTATTTTGAAACATTGCTTCACTAAGTTGCTGGGACTGGCTTTAAATCTGTGATCCTTCTATCTCAGCCTCCCAAGTACTGGAATTACAGGCATGTGTGGTGGTGAAACGGGATCTTACTAAGTTACTGTGTGTTGGCTTTGAACCTGTGATACTCTTTTCTCAACCTCCCAAGTACTGGAATTACAGTGGTTCCAAAGGGAGGTACTCTGAGACCAGCTAAATTTAAGTAAGTATGTGTATATGTATGTATTTACAGAACAGTCTTAATGTTTCCACAATGCTTCTAATCTGATAACAGTATGTACAGTATATCTGCTTCTAAGGTGGCTATCTTCAATTGAAAGCCTAGGTAGTCAGGATTGAGTAGTTATCTTTGTCCATTTCTGTCTGTAGTGTTTTCTGTAGTATTCTATGGTATAGCATAGTAGTTAAGTGCTTGGATTTTGGAGTCAGATTGCCTGGGCTTTGTTGTCAGCTTTCAGTCACTAGCTATATTGGTCTTGAGCAAGTGACTTGATCTCGCACTATCATTTGTAAAAGAGAGATCATAACAATGTTTGTGGTCATAGTTGGGTGATATATGAGCTTGCTCATAGAAAGCACTGAGTAAATGTTAACTGTTATTATCATTTCACCTCCTGGCACATTTCCATGCATGTCCAGCTTATTTATTTACTCATAAATAATTAGGGAAACATAACATAAAATTTGCCATCTTAACTATTTTTTATGTCTACCTTATTTTTTTGTGTGTGTGGTACTGGGGATGGAACTCAGGGGCATTCTACCTCTGAGCTACACCCCCAGCCCTAGTTTTTATTCTTTATTTTGAAACAGGGTCTCACTAAGTTGCAGAGGGCCTCACTAAGTAGAGAGAGAGAGACGGGGGCGGGGGAGAGCTGAGGCTGGCGGCGAACCTGGATCCTCCGGTCTCCGCCTCCCAAAGTACTGGGATTACCAGTGTGCGCCACCACACCCGGCTATATTCTTTATTTTGAAACAGGGTCTCACTAAGTTGCGGAGGGCCTCACTAAGTAGCTGAGGCTGGCCGTGAACCTGAATCCTCCAGTCTCAGCCTCCCAAGTACTGGGATTACAAGTGTGTGCCATCACGCCCAGCCCCAAATTATATTTTTAAAGCCTTTTCAAAAAATAAAGAGCTTTATTGAGATATAATTCACATACCATACATATACTTCACCTGTTTAAAGTGTGTAGTTCAGCCGGGCATGGTGGCGCACACTTGTAATCCCAGTACTTGAGAGACAGAAACCGGAGGATTCGGGTTCGCCAGCCTCAGCTACTTAGTGAGGCCCTCTGCAACTTCGTGAGATCTGGTTTCAAAATAAAGTATGGGGGTGGAGCTCGGAGGTAAAACGCCCCTGGGTTCAATCCCCGGTACTGCAAAATAAATAAATAAATAAAAAGTGTGTAGTTCAGTGGCTTTAATATATTTACAGAGTTCTACAACCATTACCACAATCAACTTTAGAATATTTTCATTACTCCAAAAAGAAATTTGTGCCCTTTGGCAGTCACTCCTTATTTTCCCCATCTCCACCAGCCCTAGACAACCACTTAATCTATTTTCTACAGTTAGATTTGCCTGTTCTGCACATTTCATATAAATGGAATCATGCAGTTATCAAATGAGGTCTGCGTGTTTTTCTTAATCTATGCTTTTGGCATCTCAGAATAGTTTCCAAATGCATAGATGTTGATACTAAAATTTAGTTTCACTGTAGTATGGAACAAGCAGGGAAGTGGTAAATGTAATGAACAAAGAACAAGAAGGAGAGTTGTAAGGGGTCAGATGAGATAGGTAGAAGGGAGCTAGATTACATGGTATCTTGTAGGTCATGGTAGTGATGTTGTATTCTACTCTGAGTGAGATAAGTCATTGTAGGTGTTTTTTTTTTTTTTTTTTTTGCGGTACCGGGGATTGAACACAGGGGCGTTCTACCTCCGCGCTATGCCCCCGGCCCTATTTTTTATACTTTATTTTGAAACTGGGTCTCACAAAGTTGCAGAGGGCCTCACTAAGGAGAGAGAGAGAGATAGGGAGAGAGAGAGAGAGAGAGGGAGAGAGAGAGCTGAGGCTGGCCGCGAACCTGGATCCTCTGGTCTCCACCTCCCAAAGTACTGGGATTACAAGCATGCGCCACCACGCCCGGCTGTAGGGTTTTTGAAGAGAGTGAAATGACATGCACTAAATTGAAGTTAAAAGAACCTTTTTGGCTTCTTGAAAGAGAGAGGCAGGGTAGACATGGTGAGGGCAGAAGCAGGGGTTCAGATAGGCTATTATAACAGTTAAAGAGCAGCAATGAAGGCTTGAGTGTGTTAGTTTAGTGGTAAAAGTGGTAAGAAATGGTTAGTCAGGATGTGTTTTGAAGGTACAGCTGACAGAGTTTGCTAATAGGTTAGATGAAGATTATAACAGTAAAAAAGTAGCCAAAGATGATTTTGATGTTTTTGACTTGAGCAACTATAAAATTAGAGTTGCCATTTATAGAGATGGGAAAGCCTGGGAGGAGCTATTTATGGGGGGCAGGGTCAGGCATTTGGTTTTAAACATACAGTCATGTGCATAGTGACATTTCCTTCCATCATGGATCCCATATACAGTGGTAGTTCTGTAAGATTATATAGCCTAGCCATGTCATAGCTGTCTGAGTTTGTGTAAATACACACTTTGATGCTTATACAATGATGAAATCACCTAATGCGTTTCTCAGAACTTGTCCTTGTTTAGTGACAAATGGCTGCATTATACCTTAAGATAATTATCAGATAACCAAGAGGAAATGTCAGGCAAGCAGTTGGATATACAGCTCTGAAATTCAGAAAAGTCCTAGTTGGAGATATAAATTTGGAGTTGTATTAGTTAGCTTCATGTTACTGTAATGAAATACCTGTGGCAATTAACCTAAAAAGAGAAAAGGTTTATTTTGGCTCATGGTTCTGGAGTTTCCGGTGCAAGATCAGGTAGTCTGATGGCTTTGGACCTCTGATGAAGATGGCACATTATGACAGGAGCATATAACAGAGTAAACCACTTACATCTTGAACCAGGAAGCAGAGGAAGAGAATGGGACCGGCCTCCAAAATTCCCTTTGGAAGAATCTCCCACTAGGTAGCATCTCCTGAAGGTTCCACCAGCTCCCAATAGTGCCACCCTAAGGACCACTCCCCATGTTAAAACACATGGACCTTTGGAGGTCACTTATCCAAATCATAGCAGGAGTCATTAGCATAGGTAAAGCCATGGAATAGGCGTGATCACCTAGGAGATGTGTGCAGATGCAGCAGAGAAGGGATCTGATCACTGAGCCTGGATGCTCTGACCCTGAGAAGTTGAGAAAAATCACAGAAGCAGCCAGTGAAAGATAGGAACAAGAGAAAGTAGAGTCCCAGAGGCCAGGCTGTCTGTGGAGGGTAATGCTATGTGCTCTAGTGTGGTCACCTGGCATCCTAGAGTCTAATCATGGTTTGATTCTGAGTAACTGTGGGACATTGGAGAGTAAACTTCACCTTTTTGGGCCTTGCATTGATATTTGAAGTGAAGGTCTTGACTTCATTATCTCTAAATATTTTTCCATCATTATAATAAACATCTCTCTCTAATATTTTATAGTTTGCACAAACTATATAATGGGTTTGTTTCATGGGTTTGTCTCATTTAAACATCATAATAAATCTATGTGGCATACATAGCTACATCCCCAGTCCTATTTTATCTTTTATTTTGAAATAGGGTCTCATTAAATTGCCAAGGCTAGCCGGGCGTGGTGGCGCACTCTTGTAATCCCAGTACTTGGGAGGCTGAGACAGGAGGATCCAGGTTCGCGGCCAGCCTCAGCTACTAAGTGAGGCCCTCTGCAACTTAGTGACACTCTGTTTCAAAATAAAGAATAAAAAAATAGGACTGGGGTTGTAGCTCAGGTATAGAATGCCCCTGGGTTCAATCTCCAGTACCGCAAAAAAAAAAAAAAAAATAAATAAATAAATAAATTGCCAAGGCTGGGCTTGAACATGCAAGTCTCCTGTCTCAACCTCCCAAATCTGGGATTACAGGTGTTCACAATCGCAGCCAACTATTTCACTTTTTGTTTTCTGTTTTCTGAAACAGGGTCTTGGTAAGTTATTGCACATTGACCTTGAACCTGCAATTCTCCTGTCTTGGCTTCCAAAGTACTGAGATTACAGGTGTGTGTTGGGAGGATGATCAAGAACAGCTCCTGTGAAGAGATTGCATTTGAACACAGACCTGAATAATCTAAAGTAGAAAGCCACGAGAAGATGTGGTAGAAGGGAGTTCAGAGCAGAGAAGCAACAAGTAAAAGATCTAGAGGAATGAGCCAGGTGTGTTCGAGGACTTCAAGAAGGCCATTGATAGGACAGGAGGCTGACAAAATGTGTAGAGCTTTGGAGTCATTTAGGCCTCTGGGATCAGTTCTAACTTCGGTCAGTTAAAATTTGTTTTTGGTGGTACTGGTGCTTGAACCCAGGGGTATTTTGCCTCTGAGTTACCCTTTTACTTTTTAAAATTTGAAACAGGGTCTTGCTAAGTTGCTGAGGTTGGCCTTGGACCTGCAATCATCCTGTCTCAGTTCCCAAGTACTGGGATTACAGGTGTGTGCCACCACACCTAGCTCTGTCAGTTAATTTGATGTGTGACTCTGGGCAGAATGCCTAACTGTTCTGAGTTTTCATTTCCTTATCTATAAAATGGAGATAGTAAAGTAAAGGCTGTCTTGAGAATTAAATGAGAGAATGTATGTAAAACACATACAATGGTACTTGGCACATCACTTCATTTATTAAACATATGTTTACTGCATACCTTCTGTTAGCAACAGTGTCTTGGGCATTCATTCCACTGTCATCAGATAAGTTCAGTTTGTTTTTCTCTGTTTTTAAATTTTGTTTTAGTCAGCATATCTTAAAGTCCTTTATTTGTGCCAGGGCTGTACTAGGGTAAGTTCACCTTTTTATTGTAATCAAGAAAGGAAGTATTGGACAGAAAAGGGAACAATTTAGAAATTGATGAGTAGGTACAAAAATAAGAGGTTGGGATTCTGGTAATTGCAGCCTCTGATATATTTATTTATTGTGGAAAGAAACTGCATGTACATTTCTGTCA
Source organism: Glis glis (assembly GCA_004027185.1). Classification (NCBI taxonomy): domain Eukaryota; kingdom Metazoa; phylum Chordata; class Mammalia; order Rodentia; family Gliridae; genus Glis; species Glis glis. The sequence continues at coordinate 11,965 of PVJS01035692.1, read as the reverse complement.
TCTTTCCCCATCACTGGATACTAGCTCTATTTAGGCACTTCCCAGCCAGACTTCCTGCTGATCCAAACCTGCTTGCCTTAGGATAATGAGATAGAGCCAAGTCCTCTATCCTTATAAGACCATCTGTTTTCAGAGCCACAGATGCTGTCCTTACAACTGCAACCCAACACAACTGGAATGATTTATTCATCTCCAGGTAACATTTTTGCACCAGCCTTCTAACAAAGTACAGTTTCAGCTTTATACTTAATGAAGCATGCAGCACAGGTGGGGAAGCTGTGCTGTAAAAAAGATGCTTCTGGCTTAGAAATGGTGATGGACAGGTGGAAGTAAATTGTTAGTCCTGAGAATATAGCTAAAAGAAGCAAGCAGACACTGGAAGCAAGAGCTCCTCATCCAGCAGAGTCTTGGTTCCTAGATTGTTTGAGATCATTTAACTCAACTAATTCTTTTAGTTAAATGTTGTACTACTGTTGCATTAAATGAGGAAATCAAGACTGAGAGGGGAAGGGACTTACTTTAAATTGCATAGCAGTCTGAAACAGACAGCCAAAACTAGAACTCAGGTGTTCCAGTTCCCAGCCTAGTGCTTGCCCCCCATGTTTTGTTGTGCTATGAAAAACTTTAAAGCATTATCCAAATATGAAATGGCATTATCATTATTTTTTGCTTAGCTGTTAATGTGCTCTGATACCTTGAACAAATCACTTTTCCCCCTTAACTGAATGAGCAAATTGGTTTATTTTTTTAACCTCTCATCATCTGTAAAATGAAGATAACACTTGTTCTGAATTGTTTTGGGGATTAAATAGATGAAGTATATGAAAGCTGCTTAGATAATTTTTGATAATCAGAGTACTAAACAAATGCTAACTGAGCAAGTTAAGTACCTACCTTGTGCCGGTTCAGTTTCTAGGATTTTTATTTACATTATCTTATTTAACATATAAATTCCTTTCTGTCCCTTCTTGTTATATTGAGGATCTAACTGGCATAATAGTATTTTTCCTCCATGACACAATCCTTCCATAGTCAAAGCTCTATAACCAAAAGTAGTTGCTTACAGGGCCAGAGGTATAGCTCAGTGGTAGAGCACTGATCTAGCCTGTGAGGCCCTGGGTTTGATCCCCAGCACCACCCCCCTCCAAAAAATTGCTACAAACAAATGATGCATACTTTCAGAAAAATCTAGACTATTGGTATGAACTTGGGCTATCTGTGGGTGAATGCAGCTGGAGCTTGTCTGAGACTTGACCTCTATTTCTCCTCCAAGGCACTGCTTAGAGGGCAAGTCACTTATAACAACACTCTTTGTCCCCTTAGAGAGGCTTGGTTTCCCTTTTGGAATGGTTGGTTTTAGTAAGTCGCTTCCTTTTCACTTTAGGTTTTAGGCTCTTTGACAAGCCATCTGCTTCTCAACCCCAATTTCCCTTTACCAGCAAGGGCCTATAGGCAGTTCAGATGGAGAACAAAAGATTTTCCAGTTCCTGGTGGTTTTGTAAGAGTAGGAAGGCTCCGGGGAGAAATTGCATCTGCTTGTTGGAATTCATTTATGCTGTGTGCCTAACTAGGCAGTATTTTACCAGGGCCTCTGCAGGGCTGGCAGAGGAGATAAAATTCTGGAATGGAGGTCTATCAATATGCATTTTGACTATTTCACTTCTTGCCAGTTTTAGCTAGGGCTCCGAAAAGCTTGTTGGAGGTGATATTGCTGGTTTTCTCTTTTAATTTTTTGGCACTTGCCTCTGTTGTCCAAGTATTCCGTTGTCATTTGTTTTTTCTGTTTGGTTTCTTTTCCTGGTTGCTAATCTGTTCAGCGAATGACTTAGTATAATACAATTCAACAGTTGTATCAAGTGGAGATTCAGAAATGAATAAAATAAGGGGAAACCTAAAATGAGGTAGTGGAGAAGTGTTGGTGACCCACAGACATAACAGCTTCAAATCTCAGCTTTGCCTGGCTCTGTGACCTTGGGTAAATCTTTCAGTCTCTCCTTTTTTTGTGGTACTGGGGATTGAACCCAGGGGAATTCTACCTCCAAGTTACCCCCAACCCTTTTTATTTTTGGTTTTGAGACAGGATCTTGCTAGGTTGCTGAGAGTCTCCCTATTTGTTGAGGCTCTCCTTGAACCTTCAGTCCTCCTGTCTCAGCTTCCCAAGTGCCGGGATTACACATGTGTGCCACCATGCCCAGCTTTCTTTTAGTCTCTTTGAGCCATAGTTTCTTCTTCTCTGAAAATGAGGATATAATATTACCTTGCCCAAGGTTGCAGTGATGATCAAATGAGAGAATACATAGAAAAGGATAAGGCATTAAGTTGGTGCTCATTAAGTATTCCCTTCCATCTTTCCTTCCATCTCCTTAAGGAGTATGTATGAGGAAATCAGACATTTGTACATGTGATTCAGTGTGTGTGTGTGTGTGTGTGTGTGTAAAATACAGATCTAAGAAGTGACTGGAATTAGGAGATGAGGGCTTGGGGCAGATGCATGTTTTCCTTGAAACCAGCTTGAGAGATACATTCTGATAAGGCAACATAATGCAGTCTTTCTGCCCTTAAAGAAGACCCTCAGAGGGAGAAAGAACCTGAAAGCAGAGACCTTGAGATGCAGGTTTGCTCAGGAGAACAGCTACTAATCTCTTAGAGATAGACAGACCCATCTGCTTCACAGCTGAGAACAGAACCTGGGGTTTTTAAGCAGGAGAATTGCCTTTGGGAACTGTTAGTACATAGTATGGAAGACTAGCACCAGCCATCCCCTTTCCACCTCTAAAATCAGTCACTTCTTCATCAGAATGATCTTATCTGAATTTGCTATTAAGCTCATTACTGGCTTCCTGTTGCCTTCAGGTTAGAGCCCAGATTCCTTCCATGACACACGCACTGTTCCTCCATCTGATCTCTGCCTGTCCTTTCAGCCTCATTTCCTACTGCTTTTGCCCATGCTTGACTGACACAGTATTGTTTGCAATACTGTGTCAACTTCTCAGCCCTTCCATACTCATTTATTTCTGGCCCTTTCTAGTCTTCTATTCTGTACTTCCTGTTTTGACTGACAAACTTCTACTCTTTCTTGAAAACTCTTCTCAGTCACCATGCTTTCAGGGAAGTCCTCCCTGACTTTTGAAAGTGAGATGCCGTGGATGAGAGACCTCCCTCCACTAGGTTCGTCGAGAATTTTGAACTTAGGAAAATCTATCTACATGTTGTAGCATCACTGATTATTGGACACAGTGGTACATCTCTTAATGCTTTTGTTTTATGTCACATTGGTTTCTTTATTATAGTGCCTTCATTGAAACATTTAATCCATATATAGAACCATTCACAACAGATATCTTTGGAATCAGAAAAATAAATGTAGATACAGAACATCATCTTGCTGGACTCTGCAAATTGTACTTTATTATACACCTTGCCCATGATGAAGCAAACAGCCATCAGTAAAACCACTAGGCTTGGATAAACAAACCCTATTTATTATCAGGTTGATGGCACAAGTTCACTTTTTTTTTCTTTTGGTATGGGGGTTGAACCAAGGGCATTCTACCTCTGAGCTGCACCCCTCACCCTACCTGCTCCTACCCTTTTTTTTTGGTATCAGGGGTGTTCTACCTCTGAGATATACCCTCGGCCCCCACTTTTTTGTGGTGCTGAGGATTGAACCCAGGGGAATTCTACCTCTGAGATATACCCCCAACCCTACTTTATTTTTTATTTGGAAACAAGGTCTCACTAAGTTGCTGAGAGCCTAGCTAAGTTTCTGAGGCTGGCTTTGAACCTGTGATCCTCTTGTCTCAGCCTCCTAAGTACTGGGATTATAAATGTGCGCCACCATGCCTAGCTCCTCAGCCCTATTTTATTTTTTATTTTGAAACAGAGTCTCACTATGCTGCTGAGGGCCTTGCTAAGTTGCTGAGGCTGACCTTAAACCTGCAATTCTTCTGTTTCAGCCTCCCAAGTACCTGGATTACAGGCATGTGAAACCATGCCCAGCCACCCCCAACCCTTTAAAAATTTTTTTTTTAATTTTGAAACGGTCTCACTAAATTGCTGAGGCTAGCCTCTAACCTGGGATTCTCCTGTCTCAGTCTCCCGTGAGATTACAGGCATGTGCCACCATGCCTGGCCATCTGATCTGATTTTTAAATCATGGACAAGCTGGGCATGGTAGTGCATACTTGTAATCCCAGTACTTTGGAGGCTGAGACAGGAGGATCGCAGGTTCATGGCCAGCCTCAGCTACTTAGTGAGGCTCTCCGCAGCTTAGTGAGACCCTGTTTCAAAATAAAGAATAAAAAGTAGGACTGGGGGGTGTAACTCACAGGTAGAATGCCTCTGGGTTCAATCCCCAGTTCCGCAAAAAAAAAAAAAAAAAATCATGGACAAACTTTGACCAAGACAAACATAATTATTATACTTATGCTTTTTATTTTATTTTTCTGTTTTCCTTTTCTTTTCTTTTCCTTTGAAATAGGGTCTGGCTGTGTTGTCCAGGCTGGCCTCGAATTTATAATCCTCCTGCCTTAGCTTCCTGAGTAGCTGGGATATACTTATGTTTTCTTTCAAATAACTTTTCACCTGGATCTCCCATTTTTTTCTGATATATAAATAAGAATATGAATTCTCTCTTTCTTTCTTTTTTTTTTTTTGCTGTACCAGGGATTGAACCCAGGGGTGTTCTACCTCCAAACTACACCCCCGGCCCTATTTTTATCCTTTATTTTGAAACTGGGTCTCACAAAGTTGTGGAGAGCCTCACTAAGTAGCTGAGGCTGGCTGCGAACCCGGATCCTCTGGTCTCCACCTCCCAAGTACTGGGATTACAACGTGCACCACCATGCCCGGCTCTGAATTCTCTCTTGTTGGAGCTTTTCCCAGGAGTCTGGTGATTCTTGAGTGTCTGTTCATATTTAAAAGTGGAATACTAAAAAGCTAATTGGAAGTTTTATTTATTTTTATTTATTTATTTTTTTTTTTGTGGTGCTGGGGATTGAACCCAGGGGAGTTCTACCTCTGAGCCACACCCCCAGCCCTATTTTATTTTTTAGTTTGAAACAGGGTCTCACTAGGTTGCTGAGAGTCTCGCTATGTTGTTGAGGCTGTCCTTGAACCCATAATCATCCTGTCTCAGCCTCCCAAGTACTGGGATTACAAGCGTGCACCACTATGCCCAGTGTAATTGGAAGTTTTAAATAGATGGGTTGGGCTTACTGATCATGGACTTTGCTGTATGATGATCTGCCTGGACTATCTGTGGGGCAACTACAGTGTTAGTATCTTTAGCTCTTTCCACTGGGGCTCATCAGATTCTCTGGAAGTATTCATCTTTTTTGGATCTGATAAGTCAGTTACTACTCATCGAAAATGTTTAGTAATTAGTGGCTATTGCCCCCCCAATAATGGTTTTATCCTTTATTAAACAACTCAAAAGTAGGGTCTAAGGAAAGGACGTATATTCAGTTTATTAACATTATCCAGAAGTCTGTATCAGAATTTCATTCCCTGTTCTGGAGGTGAAGAAATTATGTATTACTGTGTTTGAAGGTAGCTGCTTGTACTAGGAAGAGTATGGGCTTTTGATTTTTGTGTGTGTGTGTGTGGTACTGGGGATGGAACCCAGGGGCCTTCTATCTTTGGGCTACACCCCCAGACCTATTTTATTTTTTATTTGGAAACAGGGTCTCACCAAGTTTCTGAGACCCTCACTAAATTGCTGAGGCTGGCTGCGAATCTGCAATCCTCCTGTCTCAGTCTCCCAAGTACTGGGATTACAAGTGTGTATCACCATGCCTGGCTGGGCTTTTGATTTTGAAAGATTGAGGGTTTGAATCCATTGCTAACAAGCTGTGCATCCTTGGGATACCTATCCAGAATGAGATGGCAGCAGGCTTTAAGGTGGCATGTAGTGTGGCATTGTCAGCTAGGCTAATCTATATGGCTGCACTCATACTCATTCACATCCACAAACACATCCACGGGAATGTGGCTGTCCGCTCTTAATAGTATAACCTAGCACAGTATGGCTTGAAAATAGATATGATTTTCTTGACCAAATTCTATCAGTTAATTCACTGTCCATTAGCAAATTAGGTACAACTTCCACCCCTGCCCCAACCCTGCAATACTAGGGGTTGAACCTTGGGTGCATACTAGGCAAGTACTCTGCCACTGAGCCACATCCCTATCCCTTTTCATTTTATTTTGAGACTGGGTCTTGCCAAGCTGCTCATGCCGGCCTCGAACTTGCAGTCCTCCTGCCCAAGCTTCACGAGTGGCTGGGATTACAGGCCTGTGCCACCATGCCCGGCCATCTTTATTTTATTCTATTCTTAATTAATTAATTAATTAATTTATTTATTTTGCAGTACTGGGGATCCAGGGCCTTCAGGCATGCAGGGAAAATGTTCTGCCACTCTACCCTAGGCCCCCCCCCCTTTTTATTTTGAGACAGAGTCTTGCTAAGTTGCCTAGGCTGGCCTTTGCAATCCTCCTGCTTCATCTTCCTGAGTAGCTGGAATTACAGGTATGTGCCACCACACCTGGCTTGAGGCTTCATTTTTTTAAGCATCAAATTTAAAAAAAAAAAAGAAGTAAGGAGTACGGTTTTGAGTAGCCCCCCCCCCCAAGATGCATTATAAACTCTTCTCTTCAAAGTAGACAGACTATCATTGAATCTAAAAACCCTGCTGCTGTGGTTCAAAACAAAAGCTAGAATCTATTTTACATGTGTATGTGGAGGGGTGGATATGGGAATTGAGCCCAGGGCCTCATATGTGCTATAAACACATGCTCTACCACTGAACTATACTCTCAGCCCAATTTTTGTGGCTATTTTGAGTTATTTTCCTGACTTTTCTTCTTGGTGTTTGTTAAACACAATAGAGAATATTGTTCTTTGTTATTTGGTTACTTCTCACCTACTATGTGTGGTGCTCCCAGGTAACTGAGTTTATTAGATGTGCTTTTAAAGGAAGAGTGAAGCCCTAGGGACTCTATGGGTAGTAAGGTGTGAAGACTTACAGGCAGTTATTTTGGTGTTGGAGAGGCCATTTTTCCTTGCTTCCTAGCTCTCTGTGTGCTCCAAAAGTCAAGGTAATTAGATTGTCAAATTCCATGTAAGTTGGGTATTATAATAGTTTGTCAAGTAAATTGCTTTCATTCATATTGCCCTATTTTTTAAATGCTTCATAGTGATTTCTGTAAAGTAAGTAAGGTAGGTAGGATTATTCCCATTTTATAGATGAGGCAATTTGAGGTCCAAAGAGATTAAATGCCTTGCTCATATCGCATGATTGACTGGTAAAGCTTGGACTATTCTCAGGTCATCTGACTCAACTCTACCACTTTGTCTCTTCTCCATTCTGGCCTTTTTATGTGATCCTCTACAAAGAGGGTCAAATTCTTTTGAAGACAGGGTTTCCATAGCTTAGGCTGGTCCCAAACTCCTGGGGTCAAGTAGTCCTCCTGCCTCAGCCTCCCAAGTGGCTATAATTACAGTTTGTACACCATGGTGCCTGGCTGGAAGGGTCATATTCTTCAGGTCGGAGTACAATGCAATGAGGAATGGCCCTCATTTGATCCTTATAGCAGCCCAGGGGAACAGGTTGTATTTTTTTCTAAGTTTCCCAGATGAAGAAATTGAAGAGATTAAATGACTTGTCCAAGTTCACCTGGAAAAATGAAGATTTGGCAGAGCCTTGGATTCATTCTCTTCTTTTGACTCCACTTCCTACTTTTTGATTACAGCGAGACATCTTCCCTAATCAGAATAAACTGCCAAAAGAAAAAAAAATGTCAGCAATATGCATATTAGACAACAATGGCTTGAACTATTAGTAAACAACTGTGTTCTCATATTTAGAAGGGTTTCAACTGATTGAGTTATCAATCTATTTTTCCAATTTATGTAATGGAGAAAGATAAAAAAACTGTTGTTTGGACTTGCAACAAATTAATTCCTTTAGTGGAAGCTCTAAAGAAACATAGTTGCATTGCTAGTTTGGCACAAGGAAATACTTAAGCTCTCAAGTAGAAATATTTACTGAGCAGTTTAATTATTTAGACCCCAGGAGAGATTCTTCGTGAATCAGGGAATATTAGAGCTCAAGATTCATGCATTCTTAGGTCTAAAGGCTGGGTTTATTTAGTCAGTTCAGTAGAACAATTCTGTGTACATTTAGTGAGCTCCTGCTGTATACTAGGAACAATAATAGGCACTAGGAAATGTCCTGCTTAGGAATCTTATAGTGTAGAAGGGAAGAGACACAAATTGCATGTTTGTAGTTTATCAAGACTCAAGAATAGGACTACTAATCCTAGGTCTAACACTGTGTGACTTTGGGTAGGTTATTTCCAGTCTTTGGAACTCTACTTCATCTGTAAAATAGTAAGCTTCTATCAGTCATGATCCAGATGAGGAGACAAAAATCACAGCAATAATTTATACATGTTAGATTTAATATAAATAATTGTTAACCAGACATAAGATGGTTAACTACCAAAATAGATAAAACAGAACTTTAAGGTATAATAGAGGTAGTAACTGCAGGAAATTACTACATCCCTAGAGCTGAACAGGGAAGGAATTTAGAAGAGAGCCTCACAAGGCTGAGGTTTAGATCCCTGAGGAGAGTATTTGGCCACCGTAGCAGTGTGCTTCCTGTTGTTGTGGTGAAGCAGAAACTGGCTCATGGGCACTGCCTCAGAACCTGAGCGTCACTGCATTAAAATCTGCCAAGATCCTCTTGCTGCCTTGTAGAAAGCTGAATGTTGGAAAGATTCCTTTCTCTCCTAGCCTTGTAGCCTCCTTCCAGCACCCTCTATTGGCAGAACCTAACAGGCCCTCAGATGGGAGAAGAGAAATGTAGTGTGCAGAATCTAGTCTAGTACCACGGCAGGACAGTGGATAATCAGTTTGGAACTGTAAAGCAATAAATTAATAACTTCTATATTATAATTTTCTGAATTGATATCTGTCATTCTCATTATACTGTGAGCTCAGTAGTGGCTGGATCAGTGTCTGATGGTCTCTGTATCTGCATTGGGCCAGAAGGGACTTGGTATTATCCCATTTTGACCTATCATCCCAGATGTGGAACACCTATAAAAACCTAAATGTAGTATTTAACATATAATTATATAATAAAATACTAAATAATAATGGTTAATATATTCTCTAGGTTATTTTTCCAACCTATTTTAAGGCTCCCATGTCAATTTTGTTAAAATATTAGCAGAAATGAAAACTTGGGACTTAATGAGTTAAAGAGTTACACAGCAAACACTGTTTGAATAAAAGAAAATCTCTCTAAGATAGGGAATGGTAGATGTTTCTCTAGGTTTGCTTACTTCTGATTACTATTGGAAGGGATTTGACTTCCAGCAGGCATCTTTTCTAGCAGCTGCTTTATTCTATAAGCTAAAGCCTTATTGAAGGCACACACCTTTTGCCTGTCATGTGTGTAAATGCTAGAGTGAGCACAGGAGAACATTCTGCTGTTGATATTCATCTATTCTGTGAAATTAAACACATCTTCTTTCCTGTAGGGTGACAATCTGAAATCTAGGGTGGGTACTTTGCACACAAGTATATTTCTCAGAAGGGCAAGAAGACCAGCGTATTATAGGTATATTCAGTTAGTTCCTTTCTTCCCCTTAGCTCATTGTTTTATCCCCATTGTACAAATGGAGAAACTGAGGGTCCAAAAGATTGAGGGACTTGACTAAAGTTATACAGCTATTAAGTGGAAAAGCTAGCACACGATCCCAGGTTTGGCTGTTCTAAAATTGGAACAGGGTAACACCTTCACCTTCTTCCTTTCTCCCAACTAATGAAGGCAAGCCTGGAGTTTTGGTTAGTTGATGGCAGTAGAAATGAACAGAGAAATCTTTCTGTCCATTTGGGGCAGGGCAAGCAACAACAGGGCAAAACAGCAGCACTTGCAAGGCTGCAGTGACAGTGCTTGCTAATATTTGGCCTTTGAAATAAACTAGTCTGAGCCTGAGCTTCTGGCACTGATTTGTAAAGTTGTTGCTCTCAGACCTGAGGTTGTCTTCTTTATCTTTCCCTTTCTTTAATCCCATACTAGCAGTTTATAAAAGAATTCTGAGCTGGGCATGGTAGTGCATGCCTGTAATCCCAGTACTTGGGAGGCTGAGACTGGAAGATCGTAGGTTCAAGGCCAGCCTCAGGAACTTAATTAGACCCTGTTTCAAAAATAAAAAAATACAAAGAGCTGGGGATGTAGCTTGGAGGTAGAATGCCCCTGGGTTCAATCCCCAGTCACCCCTCCCCAAAACACTCACACACAGCATTGGATGAGACCAGTAATGGCAGCATTTGCTAGTCAAATTATTCAGCTGGCTATTGTGATGACCCATGGACTGGCCAGGCAGATTAGCTCATTTGGGGTATGACTTCATCACAAGAGTGAGAAGCCTTTGCACCGCTGTCACCTTTCCATAGTTTCTTTTGATACCGTTAATAAGGAGAGAATCTTAGGATACACCTTCCCCTTTGATTTTCCTTGTTGTAAACACTGCTTCTTAACTGCATTTCAAAAGTGATGGCATTTATTCTTTGGAAGGAACCGAAGAGTCTGTACCTGTCATTTACTTGTTTTTGTTTTGTTTTCGTAATGGGGAGTGAATGCAGGGGCATTCTACCTCTGAGCTACACCTCCAGCGCTTTTTATTTATTATTTTTATTTATTTATTATTTTGAAACAGAGACTCCCTAAGTTGCTAAAGGTCTTGCTAAATTGCTGAGGCTAGCCTCAAACCTATGATCTTCCTGGCTCAGCCTCCCAAGTACTGGGATTACAGGTGTGAACCACCATACTTGGCTATTTATTTGTTTCTTGAGACAGGGTCTCATTACGTTGCCCAGGCTGGTCCCCAGCTCTTGGACTCAAGCAGTCTTCCTGCCTCAGCCTCCAAAGTAGCTGGAACAACAGATGTGTACCACCACACCTAGCTGAGACATTTCTTTCTTTCTTTTTTTTTTTTTTGCAGTACTGGGGAATTGAACCCAGGGGTATTCTACCTCCGGGCTACACCCCCAGCTCTATTTTACTTATTTATTTATTTTTATTTTTTTATTTTGTGGTACTGGGGATTGGACCTGGGGCATTCTACCACTGAGCTACACCCCCAGCCCTGTTTTTTATTCTTTATTTTGAAACAGGGTCTCACTAAGTTGCGGAGGCCTCACTAAGTAGCTGAGGCTGGCAGCGAACCCGGATCCTCCTGTCTCAGCCTCCCAAGTACTGGGATTACAGTGTGCGCCACCACGCCTGGCTATTTTTTTTAAATTTGAAACAGGATCTTACTAAGTTGTGGAGGGCCTCACTAAGTAGCTGAGGCTGGCTAGGAACCTGGGGCAAACTCCCATTCTGCTACTTAATGACTTAAGTCTCAGAACCTTGGTTTCCTCATCATTAAAATGAGAATGATAAATAATAATGACAATAGTGGTTCATGATTTTGATTAAGTCCTTTGATTTCTCTGAATCTCAGCTTATCTGTAAAATGGAGGCAGTAATTCCTCAACAGTTGATTTGGTTTGAGAAGCTGGCTAAATAAATAGAAGTGTCCTCAGCTACTTAGTGAGGCCTCCGCAACCTAGTGAGACCCTGTTTCAAAATAAAGAATAAAAAATGGGACTGGGGGTGTAGCTCAGAGGTAGAATGCCCCAGGTCCAATCCCCAGTTCTTTTTTTTTTTTGCGGTACAGGGGATTGAACCCAGGGGCGTTCTACCTCTGCGCTACACCCCCGGCCCAATTTTTTTTTTTATACTTTACTTTGAAACCGGGTCTCACGAAGTTGCGGGGGCCTAACTAGGTAGAGAGAGAGAGAGAGAGAGAGAGAGAGAGAGCTGAGGCTGGCCGCAAACCCGGATCCTCCGGTCTCCGCCTCCCAAAGTACTGGAATTACAAGTGTGTGCCACCACTCCCGGCA